>JAFVLL020011344.1:0-2500 GCA_021397915.2 Tor tambroides
GTGCTTCATTTTTTTTTTATTGCTGAAGAGTGTTGAACCTTCTTCTCCTGCCTTCTACTGTATAGACATGAATTTACTTTTCCTTCAGCCTGAGGTTTATTCATTACACTTTTTGGTGTGAAAAGGCTTTTACATTTGCTATATATAGAACTTCTTATATTAAAAACAATCAAGCCCTGCTCATATTTAAAAAGTAACGCGAAAGTAACGTAATGCATTACTTTCCATAAAAAGTAACTAAGTAACATAATTAGATACTTTTTTAGGGAGTAACACAAGTAATACTGCATATGATGCATTAGTAAAATGTCACTAAATACTTTCCATCACATACAGTTTTTACACAAAATAAGAATGAAGATTTTTCAAATTATGTATCCGCTTTAATGCATTTATCAAAACAACAAAAGCAGGCAAATGTTGAACATTTCTGTTTTTATGACAAAGAAAAGTATTCAAAATGTATAATTAAACTAACAACGTGCAAAGGAGTGGAAAAAAAATGTTCAAATACTCCATTTCATGTCAAAAAACATATATATATATATATATATATATGTCTGGGCCATTTTTTTTAAAAATAAGGGATAGTAAAAGAGTTCTTCATCTTACAAATGGTTGTTGAAAGCGAACATGCTACAAAATACTAATTAAAAATCATACTTTGTGAGAAAGTTTGATGCAGTACAGCAAAACAGACACTATTTTTGGAATTAAACAAGTATTGGATTTCATTCAGCAAATATGATGCAGGGTGGTGTCATCTTTGTTTTATGTTTGAAAAAATATTTTTTCAGTGTATAAACAAATTGTTGATTCGTTACTTTGCATTCTGCAGAAGAAAGAAAGTCATGCATTTAAAAAAAAAACATGAGGGTGAGTAAACGATGACAGAATGTTCATTTTTGGGTGAACTATTTCTTTAGGACTGTATGATACATTGAACAGATTGCACTTGATTGCATATTCATGGGATTTTTATGGTTAATTTAATCATTTAAAAGTGTGTAGGCCAATTTGTTATATTTAAAACCAAACCTGTGCGAAAGCTGACCAAATGCTTGTTTGGGTTTTGAAATTCTGCCAAGCTTTCCTAAAGGTCTTTCTTCATAATGGATCTTGCATGCTGAGGTGGTGTGTAATGGATTTGATCCAAGACAGTGGTTTATTCAGCAGTCTTAGTGGGAGCGAACCGCAGCTGTCGCTACACATATTTCCTGAGGAACGTTTCTGCCTTGTAGCTGAAGGCTGTGAATTCAGATTTCTCCCAAATGACAGATTATAGGTTTTAAGGAACATCTGTATACACACGCACTGTAGAGGGAAGTGTGTGTTGTGCGTTTGTAAGGGAGATGAGCGGGATCAAGTCGGTCCTGTGACTTCCACTCAGTTAAACGACAGCTGGCTTTAGCAAAACAGCTGACAAACATTTCTCTTATGGCCATTATGCTTTAAACAGTGGCTTTGCACATTTACATGTTTGCCACATGTTCACCATACACACATGCACTGTCCAAGTGACTGTCTAATGAGCTTTTTAATGACATTGGCTTCATTGAACGGTTTGTGTGCAAAGAGTAGGCAATTTTCATAATACATATCATTTCAAATGAGTTTTACAGAAAGTCGTACTGTTATGTCCAGTCCTTTACCAAGAACAAGTTGGCTGAGCGATATGATGAAATAAAGTGCTAATACAAATGATCCGCTGGGTTTTAAATCTAGCTACATTGTATATACAGTACTGTTTGGTACGTATATCAGTGCCGGGCACTGATTTGGGCACAAGTTTTCTAGAAGTGAAAATGAGAATAAGTGATTCTCAAAAAAATATGATAGTGAAAATATGATGACATATTTCGCCGGTGAAAATTCTGAAAAGACTCAAAAGTCTGATGCACGCAGATTATGCTGTAAAATAAATAAATAAATAAACTCATCAGTAAATATATAATGAACAAAATATTATAATTATATAAAAATTAATAAAAAATAATTAACAAAATATTAAAATAGTGCAAAAGTTCATATAAAAAGTTGAATGTGTGTAAAATAACTTACCAGTGTGTTTCAGTAAAAATCTATTTTATATTTAACAAGACAATGCAAGTAATTTTACTGTAAAATATTGCTGTAGTTAAGTATATGGTTTAACTTATATTTTCTGTAAATTTATGACAATATGTGACCCTGGAGCACAAAATCAGTCATAAGTAGCACGGCTATATTTGTAGCAATAGCCAAAAATACATCGTATGGGTCAAAATTATCGAATTTTCTTTTATGCCAAAAATCATCAGGATATTAAGTAAAGATTATATTCCATGAAGATACTTTGTAAATTTCCTACTGTAAATATATCAAAACTTTTTTGACTAGTAATATGCTTTGCGAAGAACTTCATTTGGACAACTTTAAAAGCGATTTTCTCAATATTTTGATTTTTTTGCAGCCTCAGATTCCAGATTTTCAAATAGTTGTATCTCGGCCAAATATTGTT
>JAFVLL020011344.1:7500-28661 GCA_021397915.2 Tor tambroides
AAAGAAACATCATCTATCACCACGCCAGGCACCTGCAGGTGTGACCTTGCTCTCTCAACACAGCTGACACCCAGAAGAACGATCTCCCAGGCTGCCCTCTTCAGGCTGATGGTGAGGTCAAATGGAAAGCATCATGGGGTATCCATGAAGTGGCTTCAGGCGGATACACGGTTTGTGACATTCAAGGTTTAGGTCAAAAACATACCCTTCAACTGTTGCTCTGCCATGGCAGTGATTGACCTTTCAGGAGAAAATTGACTGTTGAAGAAGCCATGCTATGCTAATGGATACTATAGCATATAGCATATCTGTGTTGCATTACACAGCCAAAAAAAAAAAAAAAAAAAAAATTACATTTTTTTTTTTTTAAATTATTATTATTTTTTTATTTAAGGTCTGACATGAAATGGAAATGTTCAAATGCATGCTACTGTGAATGATTCATCCATGACTGTTTGGTCATTTTTAATCATAAAATGTCATAATTCGATCTTCCCATGAAATGACAGACTTCTTTCTGGTGATGTATGCAGCCATGTTAAGCTAAAAATGGGTTAGGGCATGCCTTTTGGGGGTAAAGTAATGGCACAAATACCAGTACATCGACTACCACAAACTTTAGTAAATCACTTTGCGTGATTTCTTAAATAGATTTTCATAAATTTTGCATCAGGAAGGAAAACTCCAAAAAATGCATATGTAATAAGGTCAGCCGCAAAAATGACTGTCCACACTTTTTAATCGCTAGTTTTTCACTTTCTTCAGTAAATCTTGATAACAGTGTTTTAACGTCAAAAGAGGGTTTGCCCGTGCAAGCTGTTAGTAAATTTGTCCCTAAGTCTTGTTTTCTAAAAGATTTTTCAAAATGAAGCGAGTTTGTTTAAAACAAGAACAAATCTATCTGTCCAAACGATAAGAAAAATAAACTTCAAATGGAACACAATTTTTTTTATCGGAAAACAAGATTTAACATCTTAAGTCAGCTGGCAAACTTACATTCAGCCTCCAGCCGATCAACAACTGATGGATTGAACCAAACCTTGCCCTTTATTTTTTCTTGTCAATAAACCATTTCGGTAACACTTTAAGGACCCATTCTCGCTATTAACTAGTTGCTTATTAGAATGCATATTACTAGCATTTTGGCTGTTTATTAGTATTTATAAACCACATATTAATGCCTTATTCTGCATGACTATATTTTAGAACTACAACAAATCTAAACTTAACAACTACCTTACTATCTATTAATAAGCAGCAAATTAGGAGTTTATTGAGGGAAAAGTCATAGTTAGTGGTTAATATGTGTAAGCTTCATATAGATTTTAAAATCTTGCTAATTACTTATAAAGCCCCGAATGGTTTAGCTCCTCAGTACTTGAGTGAGCTCCTATCACATTATAGTCCTCCACCTCCACTGCGTTCTCAAAACTCTGGCCGTTTGATAATACCTAGAATATCAAAATCGACTGCAGGCGGCAGATCCTTTTCCTATTTAGCACCAAAACTCTGGAATAATCTACCTAACATTGTTCGGGAGGCAGACACACTCTGTCAGTTTAAATCTAGATTAAAAACCCACCTCTTTAACCTGGCTTACACATAACACACTAACACATTTCTATTATTCATATCCGTAAAAGGATTGTTAGGCTGCATTAATTAGGTCAACCGGAACCGGGAACACTTCCCATAACACACTATGTACTTGTTAAATCGTGCGAAGAATGATTTCTTTCTTATTCCGAGGTCACTGCAGCCACCCAGATCCAGTCCGTATCCAGATCAGGGTGGATCAGCACCTAGAGATGACCTCTATAGCCCTGAATGTCAGCGGAGATCAGGACAACTAGATGAGCCCCAGAGACAGATCCCCAGTGCAAGACCTTGTCTCCTGGACGGCCATCGGGACAAGACCTCGGGAACCAGATGAGTCCTCTGCACAATCTGACTTTGCTGCAGCCTGGAATTGAACTGCTGGTTTCGTCTGGCCAGAGGAGAACTGGTCCCTCGACTGAGCCTCGTTTCTCCCAAGGTTTTTTTTCTCCATTCTGTCACCGATGGAGTTTTGGTTCCTTGCCGCTGTCGCCTCTGGCTTGTTTAGTTGGGGACACTTCATTTCCAGCGATATTGTCGACTTGATTGCACAGATACTATTTAAACTGAACTGAGCTGGACGATGACATCACTGAATTCAATGATGAACTGCCTTTAACTGAAATTTGAGTGTTTACTATTGTACTTTTGCATTACCGACACACTATTTTCCTATTTGATACTGTAAAGTTGCTTTGACACAATCTGTATTGTTAAAAGCGCTATATAAATAAAAATGACTTGACTTGACTTGACTTCCCTATTCTAAAGTGTCACCACCATTTCATTCAGTTGTGTGTCCAACACTAACTCACAATCAATTCATACGTATTTTACAAGGTGGCTAATTCGTACGAATTCGTATGACCTTACTCGTACGATTTTGTATATTTTCTGTGAGGGACAGGTTTAGGGACGGGGTTAGGGGTGGTCATTCGTACGAATTCCTATGAATTTGCCACCTTGTAAAATACATACGATTTTTCACAAAACATACGAATTCGAACGACCTTGTTCGAATTAGCCACCTCATAAAATATGTGCAAACTGCCATGAGATTGGGTTGCTATGTCACAGAATAAAAGATTTGTCACTGCTTCTGTGATATTGTGACTTTACAGTCAATGTAACTGCAAAATTTACTGGTAACTGAATTCAAAATGTAAAGGAATGTCTCCTGAGGCAGAACAAACCAATATGTTTAACATGTTAAAAAATAAGAATATTATTAAGAACATATTATTTCTTTGGAATAATAATGTACAATAGTGAATTGTGTACAACAAGACCAAGAATAAATATTAGCGAGGTAAATATGTTAAATCTTGATTTCATTTTTGATTTCACGAATTACGTACATGTTGGCATTGAGGATGGAAAGGTGGTCTCTTACATTCTTGGCTGTTTATTCATCATTTTGGCCACATGTCCTTGCGTTCCAGTCATGAGAATGTGTGCGTTTATGTGCAGGTATGAAACAGAGTTCAATTTTTGAGAGTTTTGTGAGGTCCAGGGGTGCAGTTGGGTAAACAGTGCCAAACAGCCTGCGCTGTGTCCCTGGGACGGAAGCCAAGGTGACACCAACAAGGCAACTCACACACACACACACACACACACACTGTGTGAGAGCAAACACCGCGTGTGAACTCCATGTGCCAGAATCTACACACAGGGTTGAGGCACCTGCCCACCCCAGCGGAGGTGTTTCAATCATACCAAGGCCAAATACCTTCCTGCTAATATTGACTCAGCGAGTGGAAAGGATATTGATGGGTCTTGTGTGTGTACTCAGGAAGAACAGTGGCATTGTATCGGGAGCCCTATTTTCTGCTGAGAGGAGACCTCTTTATCAGTGTCTGTGTGCGGAGAGCTTATGTAAAGTTGAGTTTCTGATAACGTGCTGTGAACAACGTGCTGTGTTATGCTATTTGCTCAAACGATAAGCCAGAAAACTGAAATAGACTCAGACCTACATGTTGTTGCAGACATCAAGCTTCACTGTGACTTCATTTCCTATTTTTACAAATAAATCATTGCTGGAATACATTAACTAAATTAACTCCTTTTTTATTTTTCCTTTTCTTTTTCTTTTTTCTTTTGGCTGAATCTCACAAAATTTTCTTTCCCTCAATAAATTCCTAATTTGCTGCTTATTAGTAGTTAGTAAGATAGTAGTTATGGTTAGGTATTGGGTAAGGTTAAGGGATCTAAAATATGGTCCTGCAGAATAAGGAATTAATATGTGCCTAATAATTACTAATAAACAGCCAATTATACTAGTAATATGCATGCTAATAAGCAATAGTTAATAGTGAGAATTGGTCCTCAAAACAAAGTGTTACCCAATTTCCATTTAAAATCAATCAATCAATCAATCAATCAATCAATCAAATTATAATTTTCCAAAAACTTTCATGATAAATTACCATAAATAAATGAATGAATGAATAACTAAATAAATACTTTCTCATTGTAAAAATGCAAAACAATTAAAAGGTATAGTGTATAAATTGTAAGGCATGTATTTGTTTTGTTTTTACATGATTTTGATGACAATTAAGCAAATACAAAAAAAAAAAACCTCATTATTGCATTATGAAAAAAGTCATATATTATGTAAATTATTAAATATTTGTTATAATGTGTTTTTGTTCTGATTTAAATAGCAACAATAATTGTATTTATTTATTCTGGTATGGTATGGTAATGACAATCTAATCAGAAACAAATTCAAAACTTTTTGTTTCCACTTACTTTGGTCAAACCACCATTTATGTAATGACAATATTTATTTGTTTGTTTGTTTAATAGTGACAGTGTATGTTAATGAATATACAAAATGTAGTCATTCCTGATAATAGCAGAATTGTTATGGCCTGTTATTGACAACACTGATTCAAGATTAAACTCTGAATGCACTCTTCTCATACGGTATGTCCTAGCTAATAATGATGTAGGCATCTGTAAAACAGCAAGAAAACACCACCATTTGAACAAAATCTGCAAAACATAGTCATTCTAACTCTAGCACAGGAAGTAAGTTTCTCTCACTGACTGCAAAATTACCAGGGGAGCGTATTTAGTGGTCATGAGGCCGGTGCGGAACTGCTCTCCACATGCACACGCTGAGAAAACAGCTGCTAATGACAAACCAAACAATAGTGCAGATGAAACGATGTGCCAATGCACACAAACCTTGGCGGAATAATTGTGTGAGAGTTGTTTGAGTTGAAAACAGTGCAATTTGAACTCTTTGTCAAACACGCTTGTGTAATTAACAACATCTGCTAAGAGGGAAGGGTTTGAAAACAAGTGAGCCAGTCTTTTTTCCCCTCTTCCTCTCCTTCTGCTCCTCCATCTTTGAGCGAGTGCATTATATAACTCTCCCATCAGCACATATGAGAAACGAGAGGCATGGTTGTCATGTGGGTAGCCTCTTTCAAAAGATGGTTTCAGTGAAGTTTATTCTGTAAGCTCATGTTTACTGCACTCGGGGTCACTGATTGAGCGACTGGATCGCTCATAAAGGGATTATGCTGTGGATATTTTTGTCCATAATGTAAAACTTGTAAATGTTACAATACGTTCGTTCATATGAGGCTGTGAAATGTGGTTCGACTACACTATTGCGTAGTACTGTGCTATTGCGGTGCTACTTTACTGTGACTCTGTGACATTTAATGTTATTTTCTTGTGTCTTGACCCTGGTTTGATGGATCTGGTTTATACATACACTTAGGGTTGTGGACTCAAGTCTCATGACTCGAGTCCCAAATCACATTTTTGGCTTTTATGGCTTTGCCAGCTAATTTTTGACATTTGGTTTTTAAATCTATAAAATAAAGTAAATAACAAAAATAGTCTATACCTCATTTCACATGAAAATGAGCTGGGAAGTCATTTACTTGTGACTTGCAAAACAATGACTTGCTCCCACCTCTGCATACAATACATACAGAAAGATCTTCTTTTTTTGAAAGAAGTCTCATCAAGTCTGCATTTATTTGATCAATCAACAATGCAACAACAAGAACAACAACAACAATAATAATAAAAATCCATGTTAAAATCAACATTTTTAGCAGTCATTACTCCAGTCTTCAGTGATCCTTCAGAAATCATTTTAATATGCTGATTTGCTGCTCAAGAAACATTTCTTATTGTCACAGTAGAAAAGAGTTGTGCTGATTAAAATTTTTGTTCATACTGTGATACATTTTTAAAGATTATTTGATGAAAACGGAGATCAAAATGTATTTGAAATACAAATCTTTTACTGTCACTTTTAATCAATTTAATGCATGACTGATGCATAGAAGTATAAATTTCTTTCAAAAACAAACAAAAAAAAACAGAGAGAGATAAATAATGTAATTGTCACACCCCAGGACTGTTTGTTGTGTTTTCTTTCCCCATGTGCTCAGTGTGACCTAGTTTCTGTCTCCCGTTCATTATGTCATTTGGTTCAGGTGTGTCTAGTTAATTATCTTCATTTCCCCATATATTTAAGTTGTGTTCAGTTCACTGTTCTCGGTCTGGTCTACTACGTCCCTATGCCTGTCCATCCTGTATCGGCCCTCTTTTGTATTATTAAAGACTATTTGCATTGTTCATCATCTTCTTTGTGTGTTTCATTCACCGTAGCGTGACTATAATACAATATAATATAACATAATATAGTATGTAAGGAATAATTGACGATGGGCCGTTGAATTATTAGAAAAATAACGCACACCTGAGGTGGTGATGCGGTCACGACGCGAAGCGGAGTTACACAGTTACACCTCGGGTGTGCATTATTTTTCTAATAATTCAATGGACCGAAGTCAATTATTCTGCTTATACTACGGTTGCCACACCTCAAGACACTGATCGGATGATATATTTCAAGGCATTTGTCCGGTTTTTCTACTTAAATCACTATTGTGAGTAGGATTATTTCTTCCGCATCTCATCCAACGACTCCGCTGCCAATTCCAAAACGTCACTTTAGACCAAGTAACTGAGGCTTGAGCCATTGATTATAGCAGACTAATGCAGTTAATACTGTTAATAACTAAGTTATGAGAGAGAGAGAGAGAGAGAGAGAGAGAGAGAGAGATTAGCTCTGTGAGTCTGTGCGTCTCTCAAAAGGGTTCGGCAGAAATGTCTATAGTTATAATGAAACTTAGTTAATTTTCTTCACGAACAGCGCCGTTGTTGTTAGCTCGCTTGTGAGAAGTCATGTAGTTTTCAAGTTGTTAAACTATCTTACTGATAAAATCGTCAGAGTAGCGCTAACAAAATTAGCGTGTATGTTAATGTGTGTGCAAACTGTCTGTGAGGGAGAGAGAGCGGGAGAAATAGAGTATGTGCTTTCCGTACATAATAAAGTGTAATTTTGTGGCAAAAACATGAATATAATCTGTCGTTTGTATCTTTTTGTTTATTATATTTATTTGTTTGGCCAGTGTCATTGTGGGTTTTGGTTCTTTTGCTGTTTTAGGCTGTAAGGACATTTGAAATAACGCAGATCATCTGGTGAAGTGATATGGACATGTAATGCTGTGCCTGGAACTACGTTCGCTGTGCGTTTCCCTGAAAATAATTGCACACCTTAGAACATTCGTCAGCCAATCAGATTCAAGCACTCAACGGCCCTGTAGTATAAAATATAATAATATATGGATGTATTTTATATGTATTTGCGTATTTGTATTTGTATTTGATGTATTATGTTTTGTTTTTATTTTGCTATGTACAATGCTTTGGCAATATGTACGTAAGTTTTCCGTGCTGAAATTGACCAAGCATCAAAACACATTAGGGTACTATATCAAAGATGGATAAATATTTAGTACTTTTATAATCAGTAGGTGCAGTACGTGACTCAGCCTTTGACTAACTACACTGTAAAAAAAAAAAAAAAGCTGAGCAAACTTAAAAATTTAAGGCAACCAGCTTCAGCAGGTTTTTGAGTTCTCTCAACTTACTTTTTTTAGGAGATTTTTGAGTTTTCTCAACTTTTGTTGTAAACTTAAAACAACAAGTTGAGAAAACTCAAAAATCTGCTGAAGCTGGTTGCCTTAAACGTTTAAGTTCTCTCAACTTTTGATTTTTTACAGCATTGTAAATAAAATAAATAAATAAATAAAAAGTTGAGCAAACTTAAAAAGTTTAAGGCAACCAGCATTGCATTCTTCTCGTGAATTCTTCTTGTTGTGGTGAGGAGGATCTGTCTTTGTTCTAATAAGGTGATAATATAGCTGATATAGTCCCAAGCCTGGTTTCACAACTTGGTTCAAGCACAATTTCAACCCCATCCTGACCCCTGTACCTTTCCCAAACTCCTGAATTCAGTGTGGACAAATCTTCTTTGGCATAAACAATCCTGATACACAAAACAACTGTTTTTCAACTATTTTATTTTCTAATATTTCATATGTCCACCCTGGTTGACTCTTTATAATTGAATTTCTCTTGGTTTGTGTCCCTGTGAAGAACAGGTGTCCTCTCAGTGCCATTTCCCGTCTCGTTGTGCTTGGGTCGTGTGGTGAGCTTCCGGCCCGTGGAAACAGCTGTTACTCATACTGCAAGACTACTTTGAAGGTCACTCTGCTCATTATCAATTTGTGCCCACTCAGAAACTGAAACCATTTTTACAAAATGACATTGTGGAAAATTGTAACATCTGGATTCTTTTATTGATAATTGTATTGAATGTGTACTTGCGGTGTATCTTAAATCCTAAAATATATTTTTAGTATATAGTATATTGCATTTAATATAATATTAATGTCCAGCCTCGCACAACCATGCAGAGCATAAACCATTTGGAGAATGGGTGGATATATAATATTAATTAAATAAAGACCACTTAAATGTACTTAAAAGCTATGTTTCTTAACACACTTTAGTACACTTTAATTACACATACACTTTAACAGTACTTAATGTAATAATGCCAAATTAAAAGTTTCATTTTAAATTGTTGTTTAATAATCTTTTGCCATGCTTTAAGGATGTGCACTTATTTTGATGTGTTGACTAAAGTACATGAAAAAAAAGTTGTTGATTATAATTTTAACTGTAGTGTGTTAATCATTATTAAAGTTACATGACATGCAAGTTTCAATGCAAATGACATTAAAGTATATATATTTTTTATTTCAATAGACAATAGAAGTAACTGTGAACTTTCAAAGATAAAGTCCTAGTCTTATTTAAGTGGTCAGAAAGCATTCTAAATTTCAGATGATTCCACTTAATACAAATTTAAACTATAATATGTTTTCATTTAATTGCAGTTATCATGCATTTAGGTGTCTAGAAACATTATATTTTTCTATACATTAATTATAATATATATTCTTTTAAAATATATTATTTCTGTAATTTGCATTCCTCTCAGTGCTCTGGGTCTTGTGTGATTAAGCGAAACGTAGCTGACCTTATAGACACCCGCTGCATGGATCTGTGGCTGATTTAATGTAGATCAATCTTAATGCTGTGGAGTGGTGGTGGTAGTGATGTATGTATGGACGTCTGGGACCACCCACACATTATAGGACTAACAGCTGGACTCCCAAAGGCCTCCCAAACACCTCCTCCCCCAGCTGCAAACCAATTTCTATCTGTCGCATATTTACACCAAACATTTTCTTAATCAGTATTTTTTGTCTTGTTTTACAGCACAGATATCTAAACATCCTTACAACAAACATTTATTTGAAGCAAAACTGATATTGAGACTTTCAGAGAGTTTATCTTTAAATTAAGTTTATTTTTTAATTACATTAGACAATTTAATAATTAGGTTTATGCTCAAAAATTGCATTGTTACATTACATTACATTAATAATTGTTATTAAGTAATATCTAAATATTTTATTTTTTAATTTTGTATTTCTGTGTTATTACTGTGTAACATTAAACTATTTTAATACAAAGATTTATTTTGTTTAAAACAAACAAATGCTACCATGAGTTATGCAACTTTCATAATACCATTAAATTATTTTTGCATTTTAACAGTAAGAATTAAATTTTGTCTGTTTTTAATTGTCATAAAAATGATATCACATTGCAGTTGTTCATAAAATAGTTTTCTTTAAGTAAAAGAGAATTTGGAAACATATCAGTAATGCATTAACTAAGCTTAACTAACATTGAGTATTAAATTTGTATTAATCTTTGTTAAAATGATTTAAAAATACAACTATTCACTGTTAGTTCATTTTATTTCAAGTTCATGAAATAATATTAAAATATACAACTTTTGAATTAAATAACATAAGTAAATGCTGATATTAACATTAGCTAATAATAATAATAATAATAACTATGTTTACTTTAGATTTTACGGTGTCCTTGTCACATGTTACATGTACTTACTGTTATAATAACAATAAATTATGCATAATTACATGCAAGTAACACTAACCATATAGTAAGTACTAGTAGTAATATAGTTAATTAATATTACTCAGTATGTATAATTACTTTGTCACAAGAACACCTTAAAATAAAGTGTAACGTAATTATTATTACTATTATTGTAGGATGTATTGTTTAAGGATTTTTCAACATTTTCACTGGAAAGTTAGACAAAAAAAAAAATAAAAAATTCAAGTAGACATAACTTAATCATCACATTTGAGTCATAATGAATTTCTTAGATGTTTCACCTGCTCCTTTCAAACCCTGATCAGACGGGATATTTATGGTGCTAAGCAGACTACAGCGCTCCGAAGGAATAATAGACAGGGGATTGCCAGCTTAGATGACACTTTTTGAAAACATGATCATGTCTCAAGGCGCAGCTCTCTCCTTTTTCCAGCCCAAGTCCCAAAGGTCTGTATTGAGCGCCACATAAAAACAGGTAATTGAACCGATCTGGCTGGCATTACTTGACTAGGATTTCGTTTTTCATCCTTTAGGATCCTCGAGATATTAGTTTTAATATCTGTCTCGGCTTTATTCGGCAAAGGTCAGCTGTCAGCTTCCGTCATGGCCTCCTTGTGTGTGTTGATCCACTACGCTGCATTGGCTACTTCTCTAATCCTCACAGCACTTGTGCCTCAGGTATGGAGGGTGGAAATGTGTCACCTATGGAAGTAGGTTATAAGCTCAGGGATAAGTCTAATAGCTTCATTTCTCTCTCTCTCTTTGCTTTAGCGACTGTATTGTTGCCGACCTGGCTTCACTCCAGCACTTCAATTCAAAGAAGTTTTATCTATTGAATTTCATCCAGAAGAGATATTATAACCTCAAAAGGTAATGTTACCCCTAGGCCCTCCCTTGAGTCTATGATAGTCTCTCTGTCCCTTATTTTGTCTGAGAGAGTCAACAATAGCTATTTGACCGAGACCTGTGGAGACACCTTCTTCAGACATTTGTTTACATAATTCAGTCCCAGGGTAGAGCCTCTCAAGGCCACCTGTGGCTCTCAGGTGAGCAGCAGGTGCAGGTGCCAGGACAGAGTGTGTGTGTCGCAGGGGAAATTCAATCCGTGGAGAATATATTAGTAGTAATCAGCTTCTGTGTGCACTCCTGCTGATTTGGGATGAGGGCTGACAGGATTCTCATAACTCTTTATTAAAATAGGGAGCTACCATGATGGCAACTGGTTTTCTTTTGATGATTACACTATCATGTTAGTATATGTATTTTGGTATATGGTAATTAAACAGTACTACGGTACATAACAAAATATGGTAACACTTTGTTTTAAAGTCTCTGGTACACCTGTTAGATGTACTTACTATTATAATAACAATTAATTATGCATAAACCAAACCCTAACCCTATAGTAAGTACATGCAGTTAATTAATTTTACTCAAAATGTATAATTACACTGTAACAAGGACACCTTACAATAAAGTGTAACCCAAGGTTTTATCATTTGATGTTATCAACGAATCATCTTTTCCTAAAAACAAAACGCTCATACAAAGTAAAAAGAGTATTTATTAAAAAGACCATACCAGACTTAATCAGTATATTTTCTTTAGATACAAGCAAAAATGTTATTTAATAAAATATAACAATAATTATAATCATTTTATAATAATTAAATATAACAATTGTTATAATTAATAATGTAATGTAATTTATTATAATAATTCTTAATTATATTTAATATAATTATATTCAATATAATATTTTGGGGGGCTTTTTACAACTTAGCTTTTGTTTATAATGAATTTATCACATGAAAGCAGAATTTAGGTTAAAACTACAAACATTTTGTTGGTCAATGTCAAATTTAGTTTAACTTACTATAAATAAAGATAATTTCGAAAGGTCTTAATGTCTTTTTAAAATATGCATCATATTTTCTATTGTTTAGTAAAACCATTCTGGTGTCAAGCAAAAATAGTATTTAAACTCAACTATTTTTCATGACTAAACCATGACTAATAGGCCAATATGAAAATGCACTTTAAATAAATGACAAGGTCGTTTGACTGTTTCAGTGTATGTTATGACCTCAAAACACTTTTACCATAGTGCATAATTTGTAAACTAATACATTTTGACATTTGCATCACATAATCAGTTCCATATGTATGGCTTTTCTGATAGTAAACTTGCTTGGTAGCTCACCTGGTAAAGCGATGCACTTGGGTTCGAGTCCCCTGAAATGCCACGAGTCACAATAAAACAGCTCAAATTTCATTACTGAACTGCCATGTTATGTACAACAACCAACAAAACAAAATATTGTCAGATTCACCCTCATCTATTTTGGAAACTGAACGCACTTTTAATGCAACTCACTGTAAATTTCACTTTGAAAGTGTCTCGAAATGCACAAAAAGCAATATCATTTTGCAGAAATGTTACAGAAATGCACATGTTTTTACAGTAAGCCTGGGTTGGTCACAGTAATTTTACTGAACCACAGGTAAGGGGGTACACAAAGCAGATAGTAATATTGTTAATAATACAGTTAATTAAAACAAAAACAGACAGATTTAGATTTTTGCAGTCTTTTTGGTAACATTTTACAATAAGGTCCATTAGTTAACATTAATTAATGCATTAACTAACATTAACTAACAATAAGCAATACATTTGTTATAGTATTTATTAATCTTTGTTAACTTAATAGTACAACTGTTCATTGTTAATATTAAATCAGGTTAATTAATATTACATTAACATACAACTTTGGGTTTTTTGGGATTTTAGTAAATGTTGAAATTAATATTAACTAAATGAATGCTTTACAAGTATTTTTCATGTTAACTAAGTGTTGTTGTGTCTTTTTTAAGTTTCTTTCTATGCTATCCTTAGCATGCAACAACAATACACTTAGCTAAGCTTATAAATTTGAATAATGATTATAGCAAAATAAAAGTGTTTAACTTTTAAAGGGAAATGAAAATGTTTCCCATGTAAAAATCAATTTATACAAATAGTTACAAAATAAAGCCTGACACTTTCGCAAAAGTGAAGTGCTCTTTTATGTTCTTTTCCAACAAATGGTCAGTGAAAAGAGGTGCTTAACCTTCAGAACCTCACAAGGGTAAACTAAATAACTAAATACTATATGAGCAGATTTATTTTTTATTCATTTTTTTTACGAGGTTTCCAATTTTTACAACTTTGTTTTCATTTATAACTTTTAAAACATTGCTCATGATACATGGGATTTGCACCATATTTATCAACAAGAACCAGTGGCATAAAGGGTGCTGTATTAGTCCCAATGCTAACGGCAGACGATGTCTCTCTTCATTATCATGCAGCAGATCTGTGGTGTTGCTCAGCAGATGGAGGTGTTACCCCATCACTGCTACCTCACAGAGGCCCGATCGCTCTCACGTTTCACTCCCCACAGTGGCAGTCTGCTCTCGTGTCTGAGTGTGCCAATATAAATTGGTGTAAACATTAGCTCTTAGCCTAACACCGCAGAGTGTTTTCAGCTCTTAACATTTCCAGTAAGCAGCTACTGCCACCACTGCTATTAATAATGCATGCAAGAAGAAGCAAGCCCTTCAATTTGTCAGCTCGTGTCGACCAACAGATGGATCACAGTTAACATGTCTAAAAGCAAACCCTCATATTAAATTAAATACACTGACAAAGGTTAATAGGAGAAGGAAAGGGCATTTATTAATATGTTGTCACCTGCAATCACTTCTGATGGCTATGCTAAAAAAAGAGAGCTGCAAACATAGGCAGCATTTCAAGGCATCACAGCCAGATGTAAAGGATGTTCCAAAACCTATAGGGTCAATGATTATGTAATGATTATTTAAAAAAAACAAAAACATTTTCCCCTCATCATTTTACACAAGAACACACTTACAGCATTTGGATATAACTTTAACCGTATTTCAAAGACAATATAAATAATTCTAAAATGACTTATAATAGAAGTACAATAGAAGTAATATGTTTTTAGACATTACTATGATAGGGTAATTCAGAATTTTTTAAAAGTACCTTGGAGTGCTATGTAAATAAATAATATGAAGAGTAGCCTACTATGGTAAATTTCAAAGTACCATGGTAGTACCATCTGATATTATCGCAGTACCATGTTCCAATTACTCGCCGTCTTTCGTTCTCTCTCTCAGCGAATGGCTAGCATGCAAGCACAGTGAATGAAACAGTAGACAGTAGAAGCAGGTGCCATAACAAATCTTAGCAGAGAGTTGGAGCGGTGGAACGCTTGTGCATGTCTGTGTGCCATTACAAACAACAAAGAGGAGTCAAAACATTCAAGCACTGCTTTTCAGCCCATGTTTTGGCCACCGCACAGGATCCTGTGGTGGAAATGTCAGAGGTTGAGTCAGCGCAGAGACGCGCCGCTGGTCTGCTAAGAGAGAGGGGAAATGTTCTGATTGAAGGAGACGAGGAAAGCGTATGTGTGCATTTGCCCAGTTCCAAGTTAAGGTTTTTCTCCAAAACTATTCTGACATGCTTGCTTTGTTGGTTGTTATTTAGTCTCACATTATCATACCTTTGACTAGCGGCATGAAGTCTGGTCCACACTGCAGCTTGGACCAGAACCACCATGGCTTCAGGAAGAGACTGTCTGATTGATATTTAAAGAGACCAATCACAGTGTGTTTTGTTTCTAAGTGCTGTTTAATGGTGAGTTTATCTAAAACTGATTGTACCAGAATAATAGACCTGCATGAGAAATAGCAATAACTATAATCTTGTGACAGTCTCTGAGTTTGGACAGAAAAGACATTGTGTTCAAAGTGTCTGTTGTAGAACAGTTCTGAGTTCTGCTTATGGAAAATCTAATATACGAACTGTGTCTCAAACAAAACAAATATAGAACATTTTGAAAAGATCTGATGCCACTAAACCGCCAAACATTATAAACTTGTAAAATCTTATTAACTTTTAGTTTATTTCCAGACGGTCTGGTTTTGTTGCAGTCAGGCAATGTGATTGCAGTTTTCAGTTTCACAAATGTTTGGCTGTTCTGTGTTCAATTGAGCTTGAACCACTAAACCACACCACCCACATTGAACTCCAAAATACTTTTGCAACTTTTGTCATATTTCTGCATTTTTTTCCAAATAAAACATAAACTTGAATTGAAATGATCAAAAATTATTTAAAAAACCTGTCTGTCCAATTTTACTTATGTATTTTGCATTAAAACTGTTTTTGGTAACACTTTATTTTAGGGTCTCTTAACTAGTTGCCTATTAGCATGCATGTTACTAGAATATTAGCCATTTATTAGTAGTAATTAAGCACATATTAATGCCTTATTCTACATGACCTTATTCTACATCCCTAATCCTACCTAATACCTAAACTTAACAGCTAGCTTACTAACTATTAATAAGCAGCAAATTAGGGATTTATTAATGGAAAAGTCATAGTTAATAGTGAATAAGTGTTCCCTATTCTAAAGCGTTACCCTGTTTTGAAAACTTTTTTCTTACCATGCTTTCATATCATGCATTTAATATCATGCAAGATATTTAAAGTGTACCTGAAGTATACTTGCAATAGTTCCACTTTAGCATAATCAAATATACTTCAGTATATCTTTGGTTGGACCTCAGCACACAAATTAAAGTGTGTTAACCACAAAGTTAGTTTTTACATTTTACAGTAGCAGACTATAATATATAAATGTACTTCTGTCATGACAACTCTCAGAGTGATTTGCATGGTAATATACATGAAAATGTTAATGTATTTGGTCTTGGTGGAATAGATCTGCTACGCTGCTGCTGCTGTGGCAGAGCAAGTACCGAGACTTGCTATTGCCAATACATCCACAACATGCTGCTTTGAGCATGTAAGGAATATTGCTGCTACACATATAACATGAATAATTCCATAGCATACATGGTCACCCAGTAGCAGATCTATACAGGTGGAGCTGGAGAAGGTGGAGGGTTTTTGAAGTGCTACAGCAAACACTGCCAAGTATTTGAATGTTGAGCAGCGAGCTCATTGGCTACCGGTACAGGAGAGAACCAATCAGCTGTGCCATGTGATAATGATGTCATTAGGTCAGATTGAGTTAGACCTATCGGACTGCGCCATCTAGAGCTTCAGGCCAGAACTCTGTATTTGTAGTATACTTAGCACAAAAGAAATGTATTTCAAATACATTTTAGTATATTTTTTTCTAGGGGGACAAAGAATGAAATAACAATGTCAGTGAAGAACTTAATAAAGAAAGATAAAGAAAGATCAATGTAAATATAATTAGTGAACATACTTTATAGAATAGGCTATTTGTATTATGTGTAATTTCAAACTAAGCTGGAATTTGGCCAAATTATGCAAAAAGTAAATGAAATGCAGGCTATGAAATTTGTTTAAGCAAGAAAGAAGATTTTAATCCAAACATGCTTGTAATATTGGAAACTAAATTAAACTAGTGACAAAAAGTCAAAAACAGTACTTTGAATTTTTATTTTATCTGTAGGTTGAAAAGTGACCAATACCCAATTATTAGTGACTGTTAACCACCCCCCGCTCCCCCCCACACAGTCTGGTTGGACTTGTAAAGGACATGTTTTGTCATTATTAAAAGGATTTGGTCAATCTGTTCTTAGATCAGCAAGAATTTTACAGCATCCTCTTGTTGCTGCTAATGGCTAATATTGAAGTGAATGAGCTCCTCTTGCCTGGCTGGGCTCCTTTAAAGGTGCTGCTCATGCTAATCGTGGCTGTAATCAATCTCTGCTCTTTCTCCGCACCTCACAGGAGGCCGTCATCTGCCTCTTTGATGTTAACAAATGACCCTACCAGCAGGCCAGCTCAAATGCATCTCAACAGAGAGACAGACATGAGCAAAGAAAGGAAGAAGAGAGAGGCATATACTGCAAAAATCACTCTCTTAATCAGTATTTCAGTCTAGAACCTTAAAACAAGATACTTGAGTTGTTTTCATAGAATGTGTCTTTTAAAAATTACTTTTATACTCCATATATAGGCTCCATAAATAAAAAAAACTATAGTTTAAAAAAAAAAAAAACTATAGTTTAAAAAAAAAAATTAAATAAAAATCGGCCTGGTTCAAAAAGGCATTGTTTTTATTTTTTAACCTCCATATTAATGTTGCGATTTCTCCCATTCATATTTCTACAGCTTCTCCTACAGTTCCGCACAATGGCGGGTTTCCTGTTCCTAACAACATATTATTTATAGCTCCACTTTTCATCTAAAAGGCTGTGTTATTTCCTCAATATTACTCTGTTTAAAAAACACTGTTATTCCATTGGCTGGGAAATTTGGATTCGGGATCCCAATCCAAACACGAACAAGCTAAAGCTTGAACTCCGTTGAGTGATTCTCGCGGATTCTGTATTAAACTGGAACCTCAATCACTCGTCACTCGTAATGTGTACGTTAAATCATATTGTTTATATCAGCCCAGCAGAAGGGTGGCCTTTGTTCCACCCTATGTAATGTTTACATGAAAGCCTACTGATTCATGAAACAGTAAATTAAGATAAGATATTATACCGCAGAACCAATGATGCATTGTTTATGACGCACATATATGGCCCTGGATATAATGAACACACGGGCGCAGACAGTGTATCCATCTTTCAGTAGGCTGGAAGGGTGTTTAATATTCATCTGAGCCTGTCGTTGTTTTGGGAGGGCTACATATGGTGTAATTATGTGGGTAATTTATACCTTCATAAAGCAGTGCCTTCTGGTCCTATGTGAGTAAACTTTAATGTGAAACAGACAGTGGGAGCGCTTCAGCGGTGCTGTGAGAGAGCGTGACTGCTCTAACTGCTCCCCTGAGTGCACTGGAATCCACCTCGCACTGCCACTGTCCACTCACACACACACACACACACACACACACACACAATGAGAGAAACTGTGGCAGAGAAGCAAGACTGTATATCTGCACTGTGTTCTCCACATTTTACATGGATTATTGTGTGCGATTAGGTTTAGAAACACTGTAAAAATCTAACACGTTGCAGTTGTTACGTTAAAGGAGAAGTGTGTAATTTCTGCGGCACCAAGCCGATTGTAAAATTAATGGACCTCATTTATGAAACACGAGCAGAACGAATTTCTGTGTAAATTTATAATATTCACATTTAAAAAACGAAGCCAGGCTCATTGAAAATATGTGACTGTCTGCATTCCTGCAAAACCTCAAATACGTTGCTCTTGGTACATTTTGCTACACTTTTCAAGTGATACATCTACAAAAAGCACCATAAGCAATATAATTATTTCTTTTTATCTTTTGTGTCTCAATTGTTTTGTGGTTTTACTAAACAGCCCTGTGTCAGGACAAAAACATACCTGTGTACATTTTCGCAAAAATTATATTGCGTTGTTTGTAGCACATTTCAAACTAAAATGTCTGGTGAGTGTTGCTAAAAGTTTAAAGCTCTATTTCATTTGAGAGCAAAAGCAAACATGAGATAAAAACGTATTTGCTGCTGCAACACATGCTGTTATAGCTTCCTTTTATGAGGCTTTGAGCTCTTTTGTGAAGTGTTGTGACTCTTAGTGTTTTGCATTTCACAGTAAGTCTTTATTAATCAATAATCCGGTCCTGTAATCATAATTTGTGAGAAAAGGAATGGAAGTTTTGGTGTTTTACTGCCTCTAGGGTTGAGTGAAATGTATAGGCATGTTGAAGTTTTGCTGAAATGTAGCAACAGTCACATACTTCCAATGAGCCTAGGTTGTTTAAAACAATTACTAATGGATTTATCAATGATTTACACAGAAATTTATTCAGCTTGTGTTTCATGAATGAGGCCCAACGATTGTGCCCCTCAGTTTTCATGGTTCAGACAACAAACAGATAGTCCCACTCTAAACTCACGCCATTGGTTGAGGCAGATGCTCAAACTATTTTGAAAGCACCAAAGAGCCACAGTTTTTACATTCCTCAGGAAGTTAACTTATAATTGGTTTGGTTATACTGTAGTTGTCTCTCTTTTAAGGCGCTGTCTTTTATTTCTATGACCTTTAGAAATGACTTTTATTAGCATATATATTCAGCAATACCATATTTATTCACCCATATTAAATTACATTTTCAAAATTAATTTAGATTTTCTCATGTGCTGTACAGATTACTTGACAAACATTATTCGTAGCGAACATTGCATGGGTATAGTCTTCTTCTGAAAGTTAATTAGATCATCTCAACGCAATAATAACTGCAGGTAAGGTTAAACTGGATTTCAGTGGACAAATACAATTTAAAAAGAGATAGTTTATGCAAAAATGAACATTTTGTCACAATTTATGCACAAAAAAAAGAGAATATATTTGATATGAGGATGAATAAACATAAAAAAACTGTGAATCTCTTGAAATGTATCAAGAACATGACACCAAAACGTGAAGTCTATTTAAGTATAAATACAGTTAAAATTATATTTCATTACTTTTTCACAGGTTTTTTTTTCGTTGTGACATTATTTTCATGATAATTAACCAATTTCCCCCAGCAATTCTCCTTACCATAATGCAAAAAGAAATTCTCATTACCGTAATGTGAAAAGAAATTCTCATTACCGTAATGTGAAAAGAAATTCTCATTACCGTAATGTGAAAAAAGTAATTATGTCTCAACTACATTGCATTTATACTTCATGATCCTAAAGCTTAATTTTCTTAATGCCATACACTGCCCTCCAAAAGTTTGGAAACACCCTAGAAAGTGGGGTTTTGGACAATATTGGCATGAATCCTTTTTAATTTGTGACCATTTTGATCACAAGCTGAAATTGAAGATAAAAAATACATTGAAAATAGAAATGAAATTAAAGCTGCAAGCAGCGTTGAAAGGGCCCTCGCACCTGGGCTCACCGCCAGCCGGTGGCTTTAGGAAAACAGCAAATGGTCAGCAATATGCATTTAAAGTGGTAAATATAGGATATATAGGAATATGTCAAAGTCATTTATATGTGCCAAACTTCCTGCTGCCAGCTGGTGGCACTATGACTGTAACTGAATATTGGCATGTTGATGTCTTTAAGCCAGCACTTTTATCAAACATATGAAGTTTGGTGCAGATTGAACATGGTATGTTTGAGTTAGTATAAAGCATGACGTACAGTATCCTATTGCCAACAGGTGGCGCTATGATTATAACTGAATATTGATGTGTAGATGTCTTCAGGCCAGGACTCTTACCAAACATGTGAAGTTTCGTGAAGATTGGACATTGCATGTTTAAGTTAGTGTAAAACAAGTAATTTCCTGTTGCCAGCAGGTGGCGCTATAATTATAACAGAATATTGGCCTTAAAATGTGTTCAGGCCAGGACTCTTATTGAACGTGTGAAGTTTGGGGAAGATCGGACATTGTGTGGCTGAGTTACAACAACATCCTTTTCCATGGCAAAACATCGAAATTTGTCAGGCTGCCACGGACACACCCTTTAATGAAAACTCAAGATCTTCACAATTTAACACCACAAAGGGCTTTAGATTACACTGACCAAATTTGTTATTGATCTGTTTAAATCTCTAGGAGGAGTTCGTTTAAATACAACTCCTGAAAATGGCAAAAATGGCACCAAACTTGCCGAGAAAATTCAAAATAAGAGATTTCCTGTTGGGTTTCGTACCGGTGGACTTTTTTGTAGGTATTGGTGTGTTACAAGTACCTACCGAATTTCGTACATGTATGTGAAACATAGCTCGAGTGGCACTTCATTGAATTTTATAGGTGGCGCTATTGAGGCATTTTGCCGCACCCACTTATGAACCCATATCAGATGTAAATTTTCACCACTTCTGGTGTGTGTGCAATGTTTCATGAGTTTTCGAGCATGTTTAGGCCCTCAAAAATGCAATTTATTTTGGAGAAGAAGAAGAAACTGAGCAATTCTAATAGGGTTCTCGCACCATCGGTGCTCGGGCCCTAATTATTGTATATATAGTGACAACATTTTGTCAGCCGCCCACAGTAAAATCTCAAATCCTGCCTGACATATCTACTGTATATGTTAAACATAAAATATGTTGCGATTGGCTGTGATTTTGTCGCTTTGTGTTGTATTGCATTTCAGTGAGGAAGTGAACACGTTGGCTCTGAATACACAGTGTTAGATCTGTAGGTCTCTGTTCTATGGGCATCATTT
>JAFVLL020011345.1:0-11612 GCA_021397915.2 Tor tambroides
TACAATTACAAAAAACAAAACAAAACAAAAAAAAACATTTAACAGTATTTACATGTAATTTCAGTTCTATACTTCTAAGACCTTTTAAGCCCAGCGAGGGGTCTCATTCTCCATAGAGAAGGGGGAGACAGCTAATTTCCCACCCTCTCTAAAAGTGATCCAGGTTTGAGAAGGACGCATTGTCATTCCTCTCTTAAGTGAATAATAGCCCTTCTCTCCTGGCGTTAGAAATTTGGGGAGTGATCGTCTAATCGCTCTGTACTGCCGGCTGATGGATCAGCGCGCTGAGCTGAGAGCTTGTCAATAGTAGCTCGGTAATTAACAGAGTGGCATGGAGCAGGAGGGAGATCAGACAGCCGGATTAGTTCTGCCAGGTTCTCCTCAGCAGTCGATACACATAGAGACAGAAACCCAAGTGCCCCAAGACTCATTAACATACCTACACCAGATAGCACCTTCAAATTAGCCCGACGATATCTCTCTTTTCTGCGTTGCGACGTCTGATCAAAGATTCAGGACTCTACACACAGGTGAGGGAGTTCAATAAGCTTGAAATAGTTTTGAACAGACTGCAAAGTCCAAGTATAAAATTTGACATGCTTTGTTGAGGAATGGATTCTTTTTAGAACCAATTTTTTGCCCGGGAGTTTCGGTTGTGAAATGTGGTCGTCACTCCTGGAAATTGTGTACAGAATGGAATTAAAGAAGTTCACTCAGAAATGACAGTTATGTCATTATCAAAGGCCTGTAGGATGATAACTATAATGATAACAATAATTATAAAAGTTTAATAATCATTCTTATTGTATGAGAATAGGGAAGTCACAATATCACAGCTATATATTACAGTTGTGGAGAAAACTTTGAATGTTGTGTTCATATCTGTTTGCCTGTACACAGTATACATTTTTAATAAACTGTACCAGATTTGGTCTTATTATATCACAGTCTTTGTCCATTAAGCCACAAAAAGCATTTTCTATATAATGGTTTTCTATGGGGCAGAAAAGGATTAACATGCAATTTAATGCGTTGTGTTCATGTTCTGGGCTATTCTGCTCATCTGTATATGGTTTGCTTTATTAATATGGTATGTGCTGAATTTGTCGCTCTAATGAAACTGTTTAAGCCACGTTTAGCATTTTTCACATTTAAAATACTCCTTAATGTGTTTACAATTCATTAAAAAATTGTCGTGTCAGATCAATGAGCTTGCAAGTTATAATTTCAACTTTTAAAGTCGTAATTAACTTTTAAAGTCATAATTTTGATTTTTTAATCTCATAATTTCAATTTAGTATGTCATAATTTCAATTGTATAAGCCAATTTCGAATTGGTATGTAAAACCTTAGACTTTATAAGTCATAATTTCAACTTTTTATGTCATAATTATGACTTAAGTATGTCATAATTTAGAATTTTTAATACATTTTTTCTTATGTGGTGGAAATGGGCTTCCATACAAACAGTATGCTAGCAATGACAATTTCATGGGTTCAAATCCCAGGGACTGAATGCATTTAAAAATGCATAGTTTGGTTGCAATGCAGTTTACTTTTGATAAATGCATATAAATTATACTGAAAAGAACATTGTTTAACACATCTCTTTGTGTGTTCAACAGAACAAAGAAAGCCATGTGGGTTTGGAATGACATGATGGTGAGTAAATGACTTTAATTTCACACAGTTTTCATTTTTGCATGAATTATTTCTTTAAGTACTCCGAATATGACTATATTTAGCAGCATCGTGTACATGACCTACACGACTTCTCTCAGAACAGGTTAAATTACATTTCTGACTATACAAACCAACCATTAGCACATGCTTGCTGAATCAGAAGAAAATGTTTAAATGAAATGTACTGTCAATGCATCATTTAACATACATAAAAGCTTGTATACTCCTAAAAGTTGACATTAGTTACAAGCAAATGACAAACACAGTATATACTGTCTGTACTGTGATGTGCAAGACAACCATTTATTCAAGTATAGACGCTACATTTTCATTGCATTGCATTGTTTTCAGAAGCTTGAAATATCATGCATCTAAATAATATGACAATATACATACATGGCAAGCTTGCACTAGACTTTTTGGACTCTCAACAATTGTAAAACACAATAATATGCAAAAAGTAAACCTTCAGCTGTGAACTCCCCATAAAACCACTTCACACATGTTTGTACTGACAATAAATCACTAATATATACATAATACAACCACCAGGCCAGGAAATCATACATTTCTCCATCAAAACATAAGTAACAAGAAGAAAGGTCTGTTTAGTTTTATATATCATATTTCTGTAGTGCTTTCAATGAGGTGACTATATAAAAACAGCACTCTGAACAGAGTTCAATGGAACTTCCCCAATATCCGTTTGGCTCAAATATCACATTTGTTGCCAAATGATCAAACGTCATGGTGGAACTTTTGACAGTCTGGCCTGAGAGTTTCATAAATACGAGAGAATGAGAGTGAAACGGCTCTGGCCCGGGATCGGTCTTTGACAGTCAGCTCATTAGAGCAGAACTCGACGCTGGACAGTCTGAACGGTACTTAAAACACTGAAACAGCCATTCACCATTCAGCCTGCCGCTCTCACAGCTAACAGCTCGACCCAGCAGGCGTCTGCGCTTTTACAACATCGCCATTATGAAGTGGAACAGGTCAGAACGTGAACGGGTGAGAAGCCGCTTTCAGCGCCGCTGCATATTACATGCTTAACCTATCATACACAATTACCGTTTAGAAAAGGGCTGCTTGACCTTTAACAAGAGAAAGAGAGCTCACGCGCTCACGCGGGCCAGCCCTGACTACTTTAACAGAGTACAGCACAGGACGTTGTGGGTCACGTTCAGCAGAAAAAAGCCTGGTGGAGGGAATCACGACACCGCTGCTTTTAATAACGGGGCTTTCCCGTTTCTGACCATACGGCGTGTGAGGAAGTCTGAACAGACGTGAATGTTAAACTTATACGACTGGTAGCGACACAGTGAATCAATACGAAGCTTAAATTTGAAGGGAAATTTATAGATCGAGAGCCGCAAACCTGTAGTTTAAGAGGCAGGGATGTTAAAAAGACCATTTAAGATGTTCATATGGATGCCATTAAAGAGTTCATATCTGTTAGTTTTAATGTAAATACAGGCTGGTATACTCCTAAAAGTTGACGTAAGTATTTACAGCAAATCATAAAGTTATAACAAAGTCTATAACATTCAACCAGTGATACAATAATAGACTTTACATTTGCGTTGTTTCAAAGCAAGAAATGCATTTAAATACTGTAGAATGCATTTTCAGCAGCGTTGGTTCCAGAAGTATTTTTTTCCATAAGGACTTTGTCTTCATTAAAGCATTATAAGCCATGAACCAAACTAACCTGCTATGAGGAGAATCACAACATAAACTTTATTTGAAGTAAAAAAAGTATTTGAAGATCAGACAAAAAAGACAAAGCAACAAGATTATAAACTTAAAGGGTTAGTTCACCCAAAAATGAAAATTCTGTCTTTAATTACTCACCCTCATGTCGTACCAAACCCGTAAGACCTTCGTTCATCTTCGGAACACAAATTAAGATATTTTTGATTAAATTCGAGAGCTCTCTGACCCTGCATAGACAGCAACACAACTGCAATGTTCCCAGCTCCAGAAATGTAGCAAGGATATCTGTAAAATAGTCAATGCGACCGTGAGTTCAACCGTAATTTTACAAAGCTATGAGAATACGTTTTGTGCGCAAAGAAAACAAAAATAACGGCTTTATTCATTAATTCTTCTTCTCCTCATCCCGTCTGCAGCGGTACAACACTACGCTATGTATTGTTTGTTTATTTGTTTTATTTTTTTACATCCAAATGGTGTAGTTACAGCATCCACCAGCAGGGGCTAATGGACAGTGCTAACCAGCCAAACCTTGACCTTTGACCTGCCTCTGACTGGCAATAGCAAGTGCTGTTGCGGAAAGGCTATTACAAGTTCTTCCATATGCTCCACCACAACTTCCTGTTTCAATAGGAAATATGTAAACACAGCAGAGAAAACGTCTCATCAAGTAATTTCATGTGGCCTATCTAAATGTGTGAAACATTGAATAGAACGGATGTAAACTCATTCATTTCGATAACACCTGTGAGGTGAGAAATTATTCGTTCTTTTAATTCCGTCTGAACCTCATTAACTGATAATGAACGCACATACAAAGCAGGACAATATCACAGCAGTGGCTTACAGTTGTCTGAACTTATCCAGAACAAGTGCGTTAGTGCTTCTTTTTCCTTTAATGATACACACGTGTACTTTAGATTGATTTGACCCCACAAAAGAACACAAAAAAAAAAAATCATGCAGAATTTTGATTGCTTCACTTGAAACAATGAGAGAACATGCAAACACTCAGTGGAGCTAAACGCTTAGCGTCTGCATGTTTAACAGTCTGGGACCACTTTGTAATTGGCTCATTTTAGATATCAGACCCCCATGTAATAAAAGGTCCTGCGATTCATGGATGAATAGTAACATTTGTCCTGAGGGCAGTTGGTTTTAATTCCCATTAGGGAATGTCAGTGGGCCACAATAACAATGCATACATATGTAAACATGCTAAAAAAACAATGAATATCAGTAAATATCAGCATTGTGATATGTGGCCCGATGAGTGCTGTTTTTTATCTTCATTTAGAAGAAATTTTAATCAAATAATGGCAATATGGGTAAATCATGATGAGTGAAGACAATATTTGAAGGCAGCACAAAGATAAACTGCTTTCTGCTAATTTCTAGGATGCAGAACATTTTTATGTCATGTATTTTTATTCATTTATTTAAAATATGTTATTAAGTTTTATCATCACACTATCACAATAAAGTGAATACAGAGGAGAATTTAAAATTCTTTGGTTTGAGTAGATGATAATTTTTTTCATTTTATTTGTATTTATTTATTTATTTTCTTTCAATTTCATTTCATCATTAGATTCCAGGTTTTCCTCTCTTTTTTTTTTCCCCGTGTGTCTAACTTTAACATTTTAAAACATAAAAACATAAAACTTCTTTAGAGAGAGAACGTTTCTCTTCTCTGTCTCACTTTCCATCCTGTTAGTATTTTGTAAAATAACAAAAGTCCCTTCCTTAATGACATCATCATCCAGGAAGTGACATTACTTTGGAGGGAAAACACCTGCACAGTAAGCATTACCAATGATTTGGATGAATTATGTGATGTTTTGTGGCATTAAGTTGTTTGTCTCACTCATAAACATTGCATCTGGTTGGATACAATTGCACAAATCAACGAGACAATATCTGAATTTAAAAAAGATGGATTGAAATGGTTTAAACTTTGGATGGTTGTAAACTCTCAGTCACTTCCATCCTGTTAAATTTGTTGTTTCTGTGAAAATATTCAAGTTTTAATTAATAAAATGTAAGCACCCGAGTTTAATCACAGCATATTGTTTTTTTTATACTTCTACTGCACTCTTTTTATGCCAGTGCTTCTTTAATTTACAACACATAAATCTTATGATTATTATTATATTTAAGTTACAGTTTCAACATAGTGCATGATAGACCCAACTGGCCTAACGCTTCTGTACCGGCGAATCCATTACCCGTCGCTTCAGACATACACTATTCAGGAATACTTAATATCTGTCAAGAGCCGGTGATAATATTATTATTGCTCTAAGAACATTACTCCACAGTGAATTTGCTGCATTATTAGTTCGACTGAGCTGAAAATGCGGAATCGTCGCCGTTTCAGAGGCTGGATGGTTTCACCCAATCTGAATAAATAAATGATGTCTCTTTCCTAATGGACATGCCTACTTAAACATGGCATCCATTATTAATCCAACAGAATCTCTGACAGATGAGCTACAATAACGTCCCTGCCCGTTCCCGTTTCCCGTTCGGCCCGTTATCGACTCGAGCGCGCAGATAAACGAGCTTTACCTATCCGAACCCGAACGAAAGCCCTTCAGATGAGGGCACGGCTAAGCCTGATTTAATGGGCAGTTTTTTTAAGGGAAGAACTGCTGACCAGAAATGTTCAATATTCCACCCTCCGCTCCCATACACGCACCTTACCCCGAGCCCGGCTGAAATGTGGCTTTAATTAGCGAGAAAAAGTCCTATCAAAGCTAGTTTGGCATTAAATATTCAGCTTTCTTTTCCGAGTAGATCAAGAGGGCTTAAACAGAAGCTATTCTTGACTTTAAATAGCCTTAAAAAATACGTGCGAGATCTGTGGGGATAAAATTGCACCTTGTTAGGTTATAACCTAACTCTCTATTTGCCTTCGCTGAGCTTTTTAATGGGCCTATCCGCGGCGGAGGAGGGCTTCCGCGCACAGATACGCTATTAGCCTTGTCACTCGTTTAATAATGACGGTTTATGAGCCATCTCCTTTACATATTTACTGTCCTTAGCCACACAGACTAGCATATGGCCATTTACAATGTCCTGCATTGCTCCGTTGGGGATTCCTGGACGTGGCTCCATTTGGTTATATACAAAACTCCTCCCTCCGGGGACGGCATTAGGCGTGACCTTTCACCTCTCCAAATACCCTGTGGTTTATGTGCTCTAATAACATGTGGCAAATATTTACCAGCCCGCGTTTTGATGTATCGGAGCACCGCTGTGAATATTAGAAGATATTTTCTGCTCAATCGGGTTCCGATGTCAAGGTAGACGCGCACCCTGGAGAAAATACAGTGCGGTGCACAATACGCCGCCTGTTCTTTCTCTCTCTTTTCAGAGCCTGGCTGCTGGCTTACATAATCGGAGTGAATGGAGGCAGATTAGTGAGCGTGCACATACATTTGAAAAGTTGCGTGTCCCCAGCGCACGTCGCCTGTGCAGGCCGCTGTTATTGGGTTCTCACTGGAGGCTGCGGCTCTTTAGGAGGACAAGAGAGTGTGTGAACACTTCAGGCGGTAGATTTAAAGCTGTAAATGGATTATTTCTTGGATATTAACCACCACGAACAGCCAGATGGCTTCCGGGAGCCTTGCGAAGCCAAAAACACACACACAAACGCATAGGCGCCCACCAAGATACCTGAGTCTTTTAATCCTCTGCGGCGCAGTCTACAGCAGTGCATCTCAATGGGTGCGTCGAGAGACAAAATTGGGGTGCAGGTCACCAACAATGGTGCATATAATGCATCTAACTGTAATTAGGATAGCAATATATATATATATATATAATTGTATCTTAACATATATTAAAACAATTTAAATTGTGTTAAATATTTTATTATGATTTAAATATTAAACATTATATAGGTAATGAGTCATATTTGACATATACCACCATTTAAAAGTTTTTAAAGAAGTCTCTTATTCTCACCAAGGCTGCATTTATCTGATCAAAATACAGTAAAAACAGGGAGTTTAAAAGAATAGCTATCTATCTATCTATCTATCTATCTATCTATCTATCTATCTATCTATCTATCTATCTATCTCATTCTTGATGAATAAAATATTCAAATGAAAAGTATACATTTCTTTAAATACATATTTATACTTTTCTCGGTATGGCCAGTATCTTGAAATCAAGCGGGTTTTTTGTTTTTTTTTGGACGAGTAAAAGTTCAAATGTCACCTCAGTAATATAAAATCAAACAGACTTACTTCTGCTTAGATCTTTGAGAAGGAAAATAACCGTTACATTATCATTAGAATTTCCTAGATGTCTCTCGCTATCACCTCACCTCTGTGATAAAGTGTTCAGAAACTAGACGTCAGTCCCAACAAAGGCCGCTGCGATATTCCGTATTTCATATGCAGATGTGCAAAACCTTCAAATTAGACCTTCACGGGAAAGTACATACATTATAACTGTTAATTGCACCGCTGCTATATTATAGAAACGCCAGCGTATGCCATATATAAGCCTAACTAAAGTCGCCAAGTATATTCCGACTTTCACACTTCTAATTGGCTGCTTCCTTGAAATCTTCCCAGACATGTGGAGCATGGGCCTTTTTAAAATGATTAAAAGACTTTCCTCTGTATATTTTACATGGGAATATTCCTTTTTTTGATGAGGACTAATTGAGTAGAGTGAACAGGGAATGTAATTCCATTTTTATGTGTTGGCACGTCCTGAAGTGAAGCAAGACACTGCAGGGACGTCTCACCTGATAGATATGACTGCCTGATGTTTTTATCCTACAGAAATCAGAGGTTGTAAAGCGATAGGGTCAAATGCTTTGTTTAGTTGCTTGCACTTCTAATCTAAAGCAAATTACAGTAGGCTAATTTCACAGACAGTCCCTCTGGAGCAACCTGGGGTTAAGTGTCTTCCTCCAGAGTGCAATGGTAATAGAGCCGGTTAGTGACTCCTCATTCAGGGTCACTACTTGTTGGGATTGAACCTGTAACCTTTGTGTGTGGGCAGTGCAGTTCCTTATGTTGTTTAGCACCTTTGGGTCTTTGATGTGGTTTAGTAATGTTAATAGCCTTAAATTAGCTAAATGATGTACAGTGGCCACAAAACGCATTTGGACACTTAGTGTAAGACCAGGTGTCTAAATGTCATTGCATTAGATGAAATGGCAAACCAACTGCCATTTATTTCAAATAAACACCAGAAAAAAAATATCTTCTTGCTTGGTATTTTTGTCTTGTATTCCATTACATTAGTCTTATCTACAAAAAAAAAAAAAAAAGTTGTACATGTATGTCTATGTGTGTGTGTGTGTGTGTGTGTATATATATATATATATATATATATATATATATATATACACACATACATATAAAAAACAAAACATTGTGCTATTTGGTATTTTGCATGTCATTTAGCATCAGGTATTTGTACTGAAAAACAAGACAAAATTAGCACACTTGTCAAGCAAAACATTTAATAGAAATAAGTTTTTTAGGTTTAAGTGTTGACAATAAATTAAAATTATACATAAATACATAATACATACATGCATACATAAGAAATATTGGTTTGCATAAGTGAAATTAATAAGCAAAAGCTCATAATTAATCATAATTTGCAAAAAAAGTTTGCAAAAGCCACTTGGTTTGATGATTATCTAATGCAATATCATACATAGCCAAATACTTATCAAATAATAATAATCAACATTAGATTTTAGTGATTTCATTCTGTTTTTGTCATGATCTAGAAGTTTTAGAATTTTTTCCCCCTTTAGTTTTAGTTATTTTACTAGGTCCAAATAAACTAACTCTTTTTTTTTTCTGTTGGGGGGAGGGGGGTTCAAATTAAAAAAAAAAGAAAAGAAAAAAAGTTTAGCTTTCTTATATTTTATTTCAGTTAACTTAATGTTTTCATGGTTTTAGTTCCAGTTAATTTTAATAACCCTGTGTTTCAGTTTCACTTGATCCTTCAGAAATCATTCTAATATGTTGATTTGATTCTCGAGAAACATTTCTTATCAGTGTTCCCAGTACTTTTTGAGGTCAGCGTAGGCTATTCTATTTAGTGTATACTAATAGCATTTCAATTAAATTTAATTTCACTGTATTATCTTGGGCCCTCTAGTATTTTTGTGCTAATGATATGAATATGGTATCCTACAATACATATGCAGCTGTAATATTCTGCTTTGTGATTGTATAATGTACATAAACCTTTTTCACGGGAGTTAAAATCCCTCTAGATGGCTTCACCGCCGTAGTTAAGTTTGCATGGATTTGCATGTCTCCGCGCTTCTTCCAATGGGGAGGCCCGATAAGTAAATGTTCTCCATGCGTTTGTCACATGATTAACCTACATGCGAAGCTAACAACGGCATGATGTGGCTTCCCGTTCATCTGCATGTCCTCCCCACTCACTGCCTACTTAACTTGCAAATTCTTCTGAACTGTAACCTACTGTCTTATGGCCGTTGATTCTACATGTCCCTGTAGATGGGCTGTCATCAGAGGAGTGTGCGTGTAAGCAGCGGCTCCACACGCCACGTAATTGTGCGAGGAACTGTGAGGAATTCGGAGGGAGTTGTGACTCTGACTGGTGATGCGTTTCCTGTCCTCCCACTTTCTCATTTTTCACCACATACAGAAGCAAAGCGACGTGCATGAGATTCGCACATGATCTGATCAGGGAGATGGAAACACTGCTGTGAATGATTTTGCATAGTGTTGCACCCACTATTGCAGCGCAAAATCCTGTTTTATTTACTAACCAACAGGTTAGCCAGGGACTACATTGAAGAAAAAAAAGTGGTATAGAAATATTTCACAAATAATTACAAAGAACTGGCAAGGAACACACTGATTTAAAGGAACGGTTCACCCAAAAATACAAAATTGCTGATTTTTTTCATCCTCAGGCCATCCAAGATATAGATGAGTTTGTTTCTTCATAGGAACAGATTTGGAGAAATTTAGCATTACATCACTTGCTCACCAGTGGATCCTCTGCAGTCAATGGGTGCCGTCAGAATGAGAGTCCAAACAGCTGATAAAAGCACCACAATAATCCACAAGCCATGCCAGTCCATCAATGAATGTCTCGTGAAGTGAAAAGCTGTGTGTTCGTGAGAAACAAATCCATCAATAAGAGGTTTTAGCTTCAAACTGAAACTAAAATACAACTCCTCTATATCCATAATACTGCTTTCTCCAGGGGTAAAGTCATCTTGTCTGAATCAGGAGAAAAATATGCACAGATCAAGCATCATTTACAATTGAAAACCGACCAAAACAAATATGTGGTTGAATTTCGATGTGTGATGACAACAGGAGATTGACTTTTTCTCTGGAGGAAGCATTATTACGGATTATGGCCCCATATTTTGGCCAGAAGCGACAGTTTAAAGTTAAACCGCTTTAATGATGGATTTGTTTCATACAAACGCATACTTCTTTGCTTCATGAGACGTTAATTAATGGACTGGAGTGGTGTGGATTACTTCTGGGTTATTGTGATGTTTTTATCAGCTCTCATTCTGACGGCACCCATTCATTGCAGAGGGTTCACTGGTGAGCAAGTGATGCAATGCTAAATTTCTCCAAATCTGTTCATTTTGTTTTAGCAGATCATGGCAAGAGTAATTCACCAAATAATGATCAACTGTTGTCAGTTGCAAGGTATTTAAACTAACACAGTATCACAATGTAGCAAAAACTATCCCGCAAGAAAAGATGCTTGGTGAATTTACTCCACTCTTTCTCCTTGCAATACATCATCACTCACTACGTGAAACGTTTTCGTAAATAGTCCATGAACAGAAATTCTGAAAATCACACAAATGTGCTGCTTAATCATGTTTAATAAGGCTACTGAATTCTGACAGGCGTGGTGCTTTTTTCATGTTTAACACTTTCACCGTTCACACTAAGTGCGGGCGTAAAAGAGTTTCAACTATTTTCAAATATAATTGCAATTAAGGGGTGTTCACAGCAGAACCTTGCAGTATTTAACCTTGAAAAGACTTCCTCCACAATAATCAGCTTTTTAACAGCTAATGACTCCGATGTAAGTTCACACTGTGCAGGCAGGGCTGTGAACAGTCCTGTTCATTAGAGATGTTAACCACTTGGGTTCCATCTATAAGGACTTAATAAGACCAGCGCTCAGGTTACAGACATTTAGGTGACAGATTA
>JAFVLL020011347.1:0-26709 GCA_021397915.2 Tor tambroides
TTCTACAATATATAAATATATTGTGGAAACTTAATTTCCTGTAAAGCTGCTTTGCAACGATTTGTTTCGTAAAAAGCGCTATACAAATAAACTTGAATTGAACATATACAATGAAAAAGTAAGTAAAAAAAGAGAAACAGACTTAAAAAAAAAGCCAGTCATCCAAATAAAACTCATACAACTAAAACCCAAATACATCAAGCAATAGAGAGAAAAAAAATAAAGAGAAAAAAATGTGTCTTCAACCTAGATTTGGCCAGTGTGGAAGAGGACCTAACAAAAAATGGAAGTGCATTCCACAGCCTGGCATTACGGTGTATCGTAGGAAGGCAGATGGAGGCAGAAAGTGCAGTTCCAAATCTCTTAATTTAATAATAAACACAGGCAAAACAGTGAAAGAACACACAACTTAACATAACATAGAACGGACAAAGGCTAAGGGAGAACTGAGGTTTTAAGTAGAGGAGCAAGCAAAGGAACCGAGTTAATTAATCAGACACAGGTGAACAGAATGACAATCAGGAAACTAAGGAAAACTAGGTCACAGGCAAACTGAAAATGCAATGAAAACCAGGACAAAACACAAACATAATCCTAACACTGGGGGCCGCAACTACAAATGACTGTTCAACCCTTAGTTTTCAAGTGGGAACGAGGAACAGAGAGAAGCGACTGATTCGATGAACGATGAGACCTCAGTACAGAATGTGGTTGAAGGAGCTCAACAATGTACTGTGGGGCTAGACCACATGCAAGCTAGGCTTTAGAAACACAGCAGAACTTTAAATTCGACTAACTGGTAGCCAGTGTAGAGAAGTGTAATGAATTTGCTTTTGCCAACCTAAGGAGGTGAAATAGTGTAGTGATGGGTACTCGCATCACAGATGACGTTATGATTTTTAGATCACGTGTCACTTAAGGTGTGATTATGAATACATCACATAAGAAAGATTGGTGGGATCTCTAACTTGTAGAACCCATTCCTGTATTATCAACACAAGGTAGACGCAAGTGTAATAAAATACATTTTATTAACAAAGATAGACAAGCATAATCAACAACTGCTAAATGAATGCCATGAATGAAAAAAGAATAAAGTGCATAAGATACATACAGTGCAAGTGATTATGTTTGGGGGTTTGCTATGTCAGAGCTATGTTATCTGGAAAGATAAACTGTTGTGTGAAGAACCTTATTATACATCAAACAAATACATGAAAGATTATTTGTTATCAACTGCAATCAGCTATATAGTATTTAATGTAATTTAGAAAATCCTATACTGATAATATACAATATTGCCACAGTCTCTGGAAGAGGTTTGGATAAGTGATATTTGTGTTCCCGGTGTTGATTGAGAAGTCCGGTGGTGATGACTTCTTCAATTTATATGTAAAAAAAAACAGGAGCTCATAGGGCTGCAATAATATGACAAAAATAATTTTTGTAGATTATTGCTCTCTTTATATTGTAAAAATGATTATTAATATCGATATAGAAAACAATATAAAGAAGTTTTTGTTTTGTGCCTGTGCCTATTTTGGGCTCATCACATTCTGGCTTCAAGTTCACAGACAAATGTCAGTTCATGACATTAGTCTAGTCTAGGGCAAGTTATGCAAAAACTATAAGGCTCAATGCTGCACAAAACAGAGCGTAAAAGCAATCTGATGCAGTTGTGAGCAGATCTAAATGTAATTCCACGCATTAAAACTTTTCATTCATTTTCAAAATTAATTTGAATCACAACAGCCGTAATACATTGTTTAATTGTGTAGGGGCATTTTTTGCCCCTTTATCTTAAATTTATGGGGCATCTCTGTTCATTTTGGTGGCATTTTTGCACAAACACCCTTGTTAATGTCCGACCCTGCCACATTACAAGGATATCTTTGGTCACCTTTAGCAAAGCAGTCTCAGTACTGTGAAATGTAAGGCCTGATTAGAATTTATCACTGAAAATAGTCAGATAAGAATAGAGCAGCAAACAAACCAGAAATTTAGATAGAAATGGCAACTTTGAAATAGGCCTATTTTTATTCAAAACGTCAGGATCAAGATGAGGTAATGTGGATTCAGAGTGAATCACAACTGAGGCCAATATTTGTGTTTTAATATTCTGAATTTTATTTAAAAAAAAAAATCAAGGAACTTGATTCTCAGGCATCTCAGGATTCTCACGCTATAGGGTAGCGCACCATGGAAAGGTTCAGAATGGAATCAGTTGTATTAAAATGACCTTGGTCCTATGGACATGTGTAGCAATTATTTGTCAGGATTGGACTGTCTTTGTTGTGTATTGCTTCCCGTGTCCCAGTTTCTCCCTCATTTGCCCTTATTTGGTTGTTCCTGTTCCTGTCCTCGTTGTCTCATTATTAGTTGATTCCCCGCACCTGTCTGTCCCTCGTTAAGTTTAGTATATTATGTGTAGTCTGCCTCATGTTTCCTTTAAGGGTCTTATATGTTATCTCCTAGTGGCGTGTGCGTGTTCCCAGAGGTTTGGAATAATAAAGACTGACATGATTGTAGTTCTCCTCATTTCTCGCTCCTCCCAGTAGCGTTTGTGAGATTATTTCAGAGAAGTAACTAAACTTTACAGACTTGACAGAGACTTCTTAAATAATCACAAATCATTTCAAAAGAAATCTAACATTTATCTTTCTTCCGTTTGCACTCTGCCTGCTGAATGCTGAGTTCAAGCACCTCAAGGTAAAGATTAGGGATGCACTGATACAATAGTGCGCTCCTGAACTTGTATTCATTAAAATGATTATCCCTTTCTTGCACACATTACTGAAAAGTTTGTAGTTCGGTCGGATGTCAAAAACAAGGAAGTAAAACAATGTACAACTCACTAAAGTTACTTGACCGGAAGGACAGAGAGAGAGTGAGGGAGCGGGAAAGAAAGAGCACACAAACTTCTGTTGCAAGATCTTGATTGCTGTTTGCCCCATTAACACATTATCATTTGGATTAAGACTAAATCATAAAGTTGTAAAATTTTAATGTACATAAAACGGCACATGAGTTATCTTTCTCATTTTCTTTGCATCTGAATAGATAAATACACACAAACTTATGTCAAAATACCTGTCTTGGCAAGTATCCTTATAAACAGTCATTTTTGTTATGATTGAAAAGAAAAAAAACAAATCTGATGTGTGTGTCAATGTATTGAATGCATTATGCTGTAGCGTTTTGACCAATCAGACACATTTATTCATTATATTTAATGAATAATCCAGCAAGCCCTCTCATCCAGCAAACAATCCTAAAAGGTTCAATTACCAGGGAAACCATCTGATAAGACTGTTTATTGCTCGAAAGTATGTGAGGTGCAAAGTGCAGTAAAAACAGACCCTTCTGAAACCCATGCAATGCCCATAAAAGCAGAACTTTCCTCCTTTTTACTCATAGACAAACCTTTCTACGAATAAACATGCATACAATGTCCTGGGATGCATGATATTAACTGTCTTGTATAGTCTCTTGCAACTCCTTTAAACTCCACGATTACTACCACAGACTTCGACGAGCAATACTTCAGAGCTCACAATGAACCTGGGGTGTAGGAGGACACCAGCTTCAAGAACCTTTTCCTCCGAAACCTCCACCCCATGGTAAGTCACCACTTAGGCATTATGGCCTGCCACAAAATGCCTATTCAACATCCGCGTGACCGGACACAGAAGGCCTTTAACGAACACAAGGCCTCCTCAGAAAGGGTTCTCAGGACCCCATTGACTCTGATCTACAAAACCCAAAAAATAAAGTTGGCACCAGAAGGCACTCAACATGGCCACAGCGCAAGACCCTCCTACAAATAGACTCCTAGTCAGCATAAGCCATAGAACATTTAAAGTAGATGAAAACATGTGCTCAAAGAGAAGTAAGAGTCTGCATTAGCAAAGTTAGGATTTTGCTGATTAAAAGGAAATCTTGAATGAAAGTGTTAGCCCCACGTCAACAGACTATGCATGGCTCTTTTGAAACCTACAGACATTTGCTACACACTGTTTGAATTGGCACTGCTGTGCATTGGTTGCCATGACAATGACTTGTCACAGGAAACACCAACTCCAGATAGCGCATACATCATGACACCAGACTGTAAGCAAACCACCTGAGCCGGTTAAGCTAACACAACCTAGTGGCCCTTCAGTTTAGTCTAAGCGAGCTAATAACTACAGCAGTTAGCATCATTCACTTGAAGCCTTTAACTACAGCTTGTGGGTATGCAGTGTAAAGCGATCTAACCCGTTTTCATTTAACCCCATTTCTGGTTCCTGATTTCTCACTTTTTCTTTCCTTACCTTTAAGTCTTCTCAGCTAATTTCACCATTAACTATCTTAGATGCATGCCCTCCTGAGGGCTGTTCAACTAAATTTGCATTTACTTAATTAAATCTAAATTTAATTACATGTAAACTGTTCAGTTAGAGAATAATTTTTTAAATAGATGTTGGGGAACTGTTCAATAGCACATTGACTAAACTTTATGGAAGGACACACCCATGGTGTGGTCTTGAAGACGCAGCAGCTGTGACCAGCTATGTGATGATCAAAGCAAACCTAAGGGTTAATCAAGAGTGCTACTGAGTATTCCCAATTTCCAGTCACTCCACTGTTTTAATCACTTAAAGTTTTTATCCTAAAAATAATAGCAGTCAGCTATTCACTTGTTTATTCTTTATCTATTTGATTTATTTACATTCACCCCTCTTGTTCCAGTTTGGTTTCGTTTCCCCGTAGAGCCGGAAGGAACCAGAGACACTTAACTGGTGATTCTATTTATTCTCAACAAGTGCACTAAGTCTTACGACCCTGCTACATGAGTAATCTCAATGATTATTAGGGCATAACTATAGCCATGAGCACTAGTAACAAGCATAATCCAAATAGGAAAGCTCTCCTCCTTCCTTTTTCTTCACTTCTTAAGAGATCTAGCCTGTTGCGAGCCATCAGGAGATTCTGAGAAATAATTTGACAATAAGAACCATCTTAAGTCATTTATTAAATCTCGGCGTACACCCATCAAGAAATATTCTCAGAACCACACAAATCTTAGCATCCTAACATCCACAGCTAAGATATTAATCATAGAAGACACACTTCACTAGCAAGCTATGCCTGAAACAACAAGCTGTATGTTATATTCCTAGCTGGCCCATTAAACTTTTAGCTTTAAACTCTTTAGGGTGGTTCCTGACTGTGCGTTCACACCAGACGCGACTTGCATCGCGCTATTCGCGCGTAGTTGGACGCTTGAACATTTTGAGTTTACTCGCTTCATTCGCGCGTGAAATTCACTTCACAACAGACGCGAATTCGCGTCATGGGAGGGGCTTCTGCCAGGCGGCTCCAGTCTCGTTGCGAAATGGCTGACATATTGATTTTGTTGAGAGGGTAATTGCACTTTATGTGCTATGGAAACACTGGACGCGTGTATTTCAGCCGAGAATGTAGTGGTTTAAAACTCAAATCTGCGGTTTATTTATAAAAACAGCGCCTATTTGAAAATGTGCTTCGCCGATTTCGGAACCGTGAGCTCCACGCGATCACCAGGCTCTCAGTGATCATGTATTCCGAAGAGAGGAGCATAACCTCGGCTAGTCCTTCTGACATTTGCCGCTGTCTCTGATGTCTCTGTAGTGGATAAACATACAGCGACGATGATTTTGTCCTCTATTGTTGTTTCGGATTTCTGCCTCCGCTCGCTACGTCGTAATCACGTCACTACTAGAGCAAGCTCCTGATTGGTTAACGCGGCGCGAATTTTCGCCAAAGTTCAGATTTTTCAACTCGCGCGTCAAACGCCTGAAACGCTCAATTCGTGCCGCCTCATTCGCATGAATCGCGCAGGATGTCTATTCGTGTCTTTGCATTGACTTAACATGGAAATCACTCGCGCTTAACGCTTCATTCGCGTCTGGTGTGAACGCACCTTTAGTCTCTCACCTTTACTCTTACCACGAGTGTGCCAAAATGTTGCAGATGCTCAGCTTATCCTCCCAGTTGGGAGACCTGAAGGACTGACTAGCCATTGCGAGGAACACCGTTCCGCTCAGGGGTGCTGACAACCTACAGCACCAGAGCCAAATGCAACTGGTCAATGACAGAAGAGGACCAATGACACATGACTCAAGCCAGAGTTACAAGCATGCTGGGCTGACCAAGGTTATCATCACTTTAGCCCTCCTCATGGATCTGAGACAGACAGTAAAAACAACCTCACTCAACAGATCACCGAGGCCTGCAAGGAGCAGACATGTGCTCAAAGCCTCACACACCAGCTAGATACTGAGAATCAAGCCAGAATCAAAAGACTTCAAAAGGCTCAGACAAGTTCTGAACAAGGAGAGCAGTTGATAAGAGCAACACAAGACCAGTGCAGAACTGTCACCGTGGCAACAGCCCAGGTACCAGACCAACCACTGGGAGGGGCCATGGAAAAGGATTCTCATCCCGCGAAAACCATGGTATGTCCAACAGCAGTCCACCACAACATCCTCCTTCACACCCTTCACACAGGTGCCAAATGGAGGCTACACAAGGACAGCTGGACACGCCTACTTCTGAGTTACTGGAGCTGCTGACACTACCAAAAGAGCTCCTTGAACAGAACTCAACTGAGAGGCACTGGGAAGGACAAACTTCTGACTCAACACAGCGTCAGACCCCTCCAAGGGAGGAGCATCTTGTAAAACCAGCCAACACCCTAGAAGCAGCCAGATAACGTTGGCCCACATGCCCAACAGCGAAACCTCTACCAACACAACTCAGGCAAGCTCAAGTCGGTGCCGCCACAAGAGCAAAGCGACACCACAAACATCAGACTTCTGGTGACGTTCAAGCAGAATAGAGGGCTAACAACCACCTGCTGCCCTCCTGCCACCATCACTAGGATGACAGGTGACACAGCCTCGACACCTGCTGCACAAGCTCGAGGACCCACACCTTGCTACAGCCTACATAACCACGGCACACCGCCTGACAACATCCACATCCACTCCTCCAGGCACCAACAGCCAGAGAGCCACCACAGCCTTCAAGCCTTACATGCCAGAGGAGTGTCTGGTTTTCCTGCTTATTTTCCATCGTTTGCCGTTTGCCTACAGGAGACAACAATGCTCGAAAGGGGGGATTTATGTAGCGTTTGAACCAATCAGACACACATTTATTCATTATATTTAATGAATAATCCAGCAAACCCTCTCATTCAGCAAACAATCTGTGGACCCTTCCCCCGAAAGAGCACCCTAAAGGGCTCAGTTACCAGGGAAACCATCTGATAAGACTGTTTATTGCTTAAAAGTATGTGAGATGCAAAGTGCAGTAAGAACAGACCCTTCTGAAACCCATGCAATGCCCATAAAACAGAACTTTCCTCCTATTTACTCATAGACAAACCTTTCTACGAATAAACATGCATCCCAGGACATTGTATGTATGATTTTAACTTTCTTGTATAGTTTCTTGCATTGTATTTTGTTTTATGCATGCTTTATGAATGAAGTACTAGTTAAGGTAACCTCACCTATATCGTGTCTCCTACCAAATTAATGCTCATTTGATAGGGGTGTAACGATACGCGTATCGTGTATCGAACGATTCAAGTGATGATTTGGCAAGTTCCAAATCATCCTTATCATCCTTATCCCCTTGGAGTGGGGACTTTGGAGCGAGCAGGGAATGGCGCTGCCATTATTTAGCCGCTTTAGAATGCACTTGGTGAAGGGAGCGATCTAATTTTCCTCATTATCTTCAACTGGGATGTTCCCGTGACAACGCAGAACACCGGCATAAAAAAATATACATTTTATATTTTAAAAAGATTTATATATATATATATATATATATATATATTATTTTTTATATATTATATAGAATATTTTAAAAACGTTTTAAAATATAAATGCATGTTTATTTGCAACAGTTATGCTAACAACAATAAAAAGACATTTATGTCATTAAAACAGCGACATCTGCTGATGGACAACGTGCTGCGTTGTCACGGGAACATCCCAGCTGAAGATAATGAGGAAATTACATCGCTCCCTTTGCCAAGCACATTCCAAACAACTAAATAAAGACACGCACGTGCCCTGCTCGCTCCAAAGTCCCCACTCCAAGGGGATAAGGATGATTTGGAACTTGCCAAATCATCACTTGAATCGTTCGATACACGATACGCGTATCGTTACACCCCTATCATTTGATGACGCACACTGTGGTGTACACCACCTCCTCATAGAATGCCATGTGTGTGTTTGTAATTTAATCAAATTATAGACTGCCAGAGCCATTCGAACCAGGCTCTCAGACAAAGGATCATAAACCCCCCCAATGTTTCCAGCCTCCCACTTGGAAATTCAGCCTTTCTCATTGGTCAAGCCATCCTGAAAGGTATGACTCTTCCCTGACTTTAAAAGGCTCACGCACAGGTCCATCTCTCTCTTCTGCTAAATCTTATGATTGCTGCCCGGTTGGGTGGACTCACGGAGAGCCCAAGCCGGTGCGGGCGCACCCGGCAGGCCCCAACCTATAGAGCCATGTGCAATCTCCCTAGACTGGGGAGATGGCTCTTGACCACAAAGAGTCAGACTTATACCACTGGAGTTCGTCTTCACTCAACCCTGGAATTCACCATCATGGAAATGCCTTCACTCAGACATTTCTCTCTCCCCGCTCCCGGCAGTCTCTGTGTCTTCATCTCTGGATTGCGGCCTGCAGTTCCACTGAGGCCCACAGGGCCTGTAGGCCCCATTTTACACCCAGCCATGTGCTTAACCTCAACAGAGTCATGAACAACCTCAGAGTTTCAAGAGATTGCAACTTTGGCCATCGAATGGAACCATCCAGACTTTCTTCAGAGGCTTCACAAGTTTCTAGTTCCACAGCCAAGTCAAATGCAAGTATCGTTCCTTTCACCACACAGAAGTTCATTGTAAGCTATCGTATACTGTGCTTTTTAATTAGAGACTGATGGTTCTTTCAGATGGTCAACTCAGCCTCATTTCCACTGTTTCTGTCCGGTTTCATTCATCGTCTCACTTACCCTTCCCATGTACCGTGTGTGTGTGTATATATATATATATATATATATATATACATAAATGTGTGTGTGTGTTGGTTTAGACTAGTTATGTGTTTGTGATTTAGTTAATAAAACTGTGCACAATACATATGAATATTTGTTTCTGATTCCCTGCTTGCAGCAAAGTCAATTTAAACAGATCAACTCTGTTCTCTACATCAGACTTCAAATGCATTCCAAAGAGACCCTCAGTACCAGGCCTGGCTGACCTGGGGACTACCCCCCACGATTACAGGATACATAACACCCAGAGAGACATTTTCTTTATTTAGACCATAATTAATCAGTTACGAAGGTATCTGGTATATGCATGTGTTGTTTGTATGTTTCCTTATTTTATTAGCCTAGTTACCACTCCTTATTTGTATTAGTAAGCTCTAAACACTCACATTCAGGTGTATGAATGTATCTCTGGTTTATTATATGTTAGGTGTCTCTTTCTTGATATCAAAATGATCTGCTCTTTATTTCTCAAACAATGATGTACACTATGTGCACGTGAAATATATCATACGAGTTTTACTGTACTGTGGGAAGAATTACACCGTTTGAGCAGAACAGTCATAAAACATGCAAATGAGATGTCAAGTGGAACAAAGAAACACTTTCCCGCTGAAACTATGTGCCTTGTTATTGGTCAAACTAACCAAAATGGGTGTTACAGGGAAACCAGATAAAACTTCTCCCACACCCAAAAGGCGAGGTCTTCTCTTTACTTTCGGTGCCCTGGAGACACACTTATCACCTTGGAAATCTCGCGGCTCCCCTTCCGGGGGGAGTCCGAGCTTCTGGCAGTTTTAAGTTCAGTAACTTTGACCAATCAACCCATGACTGGAATGACGAAGCTTTCACTCCTAAAGGAATTCATCAAGAATCTACGCATTATACATGCAACAGGACACTTTACTCAGCATCCACAAAACCAATGCAAGTAACCGCTTGTTAACTATTTAGATGCGCTTCTAGGCTTCGACCCCTTTTAATTAAGGTTATGTAATTCTTTGATGGTTCTAACAGGTTGTGTTTAGCTGATGTGCATTACGCTGCCATTACGCTCTCTCTTGCGCGCGAGCGCTCTCTCTCTCTCTCTCTCTCTCTCTCTCTCTCTCTCTCCATGCCTTCCTTGCGTTGGCATCTATGTTTAATGTGTGTACGTTTGTGTCTAGTTCAATGTTACATGTTCCCCTGTAGTGTAGTTTAATAAACATCCATATGTATTCACACTTGGTTGTCTGTGTCTGCTATCCACAGAACGAGGTCACTGTAACGTTCCGGTTTTGCTACATGCTCTATGAGCGATGTATTAGTAAGGAAATTAATTTTTCGTGGCTAGAGAAATAATTTTCCTTAGAGTCAATAGACGATTAAAACTGTCTGTACTGCGGACGAACAAATCATTTTATTGTATTATTAATGCTACAGTTAATTCCTGAATATGAATATATAATTGATAACAACCCGTTATGATTAATTATGTTCATCTCACTTTGAGTTAATTTGCTACAAAGTGTATGATATTGATGACATGACCACAGCTCTTTTCTGACTTGTCAAACTGACCGTGTTACAACTAACCCCGTGTTACAACACTCCCCGGTCTCCCCTATATGACAGTCTCAGTTGAAGTCATTAATATTATTGTTGTTTGTCCTGCTCGAGCTGCGCACTGAAAATAATCATCGTACAATGAAACGCTTTACTGCAGCGTAACTCAACCTAATGCATCTTATACGAGATAAAGAATACACGATATACTGTGTAACAGGCCTAGGCCTGTTATCATGTTTTTTTCTAGAATAATACTACTACACACCACCAGGGGCGCTAGGGTTCTCTAGTGACTTGTATTTACCCAGGTTGGTGATAGAGAGAAGGAGAATTGTTTGGGAGAGGCAGCATGGCCTACCGGCTGTGTTACCACTATCTACTCGTAGTCCTGATTGGGAAACCTTGGTTTTGAGCTCAATCAAAGTAAGGAGTATGATATTTTCCTTTGTTTATACTGTGTATTTGCTGGTTTGGTTTTTGTATGGGTTTGCACACGCTTTTTCTGTATTGTTTCAGATTTGCTTGTTAATCAGATTCATTGCTAATGTTAAGTTTAAATCTTCTATTTTAGAAGGACTCTTTATTGCCACTAGCAATCAAACTTTTCATTCATCGTTTGGAAATCAAAAGGAGGTTGACTATTTATGAACTATTTCCTGACTTTAACTTGTGGATTACTTGGATCTCATGTGCAAGGATTAGAAGGATGTAACCTTTCTTGTTAGATTACTTGAAGGTTGGAGCTGTTTGGCAGCTGGAATTGCTCTGTTCAAGATTACCATCTTCACCTTTACTGAACTGTCTTCCTCATCACCGATGGATGTCAGTTAAGGCTTTCTTATTCATTTCAACTCATGAACTCAACTAATGCTATTGTTACTGTTGGTTATAGCAGGCAGCTCAAGTTACAAGGACTGTGGAAAGTTATAGCCGAACTTGTTTGCATTTGTATACTTTATTTTCTTTCTTATATGCTCATTGTTGCTTTCTTTCTCAAGCATTCATTGTTGGTGTATACATTTACATTTAGTCATTTTGCAGACGCTTTTATCCAAAGCGACTTACAAGTGGGGAATATATAAAGCGATTCATCTTGAAGAGGCAATTAGACAGTGGAAGTGCTCGTAACATGTCTCAGACATTGTTAAAATAAATACAAGCTAGCAAGGTAAGGAATAAATAGAGAGAGAGTTTTTTTTTTTGTTTGTTTGTTTGTTTTAAGTTTAGGATGAAGTCAAGTAATGTCGAAAGAGATGAGTTTTCAGTTGTTGCTTGAAGATTGACAGGGATCCAGCATTCTGGATGGGGGTGCAGATCATTCCACCAGCCAGGAATGGTGAACGAGAATGTTCTGGAGAGTGATTTTGAGGCTCTCTGTGATGGTACCACGAGGCGTCGCTCACTAGCAGATCTCAGACTTCTGAAGGGGATGTAGATTGGTAATAGTGAGTGGAAGTAGGCGGGTGCTGAGCCTGTGGTTGTTCTATATGCAAGCATCAGTGTCTTGAACTTAATGCGAGCTGCAACTGGTAGCCAGTGCAAGGAGATAAAGAGAGGTGTAACATGGGCTCTTTTGGGCTCGTTGAAGACCAGTCGTGCCGCTGCATTCTGAATCATTTGTAGAGGTTTGACTGTGTTTGATGGAAGTCCAGCCAGAAGAGCATTGCAGTAGTCCAGCCTAGAAATGACAAGGGCCTGGACAAGAAGTTGCGCAGCATGCTCTGTCAGAAAGGGCCTGATCTTTCTGATGTTGTGTAGTGCAAACCTGCAAGATCGAGCAGTCTTTGCAATGTGCTCTTTGAAGGTCAGCTGGTCATCAAAGATTATACCAATATTTCTTGTATAGTTCTTGTATAAGTTGATGGGGTAATTGTTGATGAACCTAACTGAAGCGTGAAGTCATGCTGTAGAGTCGGAGTGGCAGGGAAGACAAGAAGCTCAGTCTTTACCAGGTTGAGCTGTAGGTGATTTTCTTTCATCCATGCCGAGATGTCCGGCAGGCAGCCTGAGATCCGTGCAGCTACCGTTGGATCATCTAGTTGAAAAGAGAGATAGAGCTGTGTGTCATCAGCATAGCAATGGTAGGAGAAGCTATGTGCCTGTATGATAGGACCCAGTGATGTAGTGTATGTGAAGAAGAGGGGTCCAAGAACCGATCCCTGAGGAACCCCAGTGACCAGCTGATGTGCTTTGGATACCTCCCCTCCCCAGGCCACCCTGAAAGACCTACCAGTGAGATAGGATTCAAACCAGCGAAGTGGAATCCCAGTGATGCCCAGTGATGAGAGGGTGGTCAGGAGGATCTGATGATTGACAGTATCAAAAGCGGCAGATAGATCCAGCAGAATGAGGACTGATGATTTGGAATTGGCTTTTGCAATCCGCAAGGCTTCAGTGACTGAGAGCAGCGCAGTCTCAGTTGAATGGCCACTCCTGAAACCTGACTGTTTAGCGTCCAGTTTGTTGTTCTGTGAAAGAAACAATGAGACCTGGTTGAAGACAACTCGTTCGAGTGTTTTCGCTATGAAAGGAAGGAGAGAGACAGGTCTGTAGTTTTCTATAAGAGAAGTGTTTAATGTAAACTATACACTTTTGGTGTTATATAAAATTTAAAGATCATTTTGGTATCTTACTGTGTCATTTGATGTATACCTGATTAATTTATGTCTATGCAGAGTTGAGTTGACGATCCCTCCCTAAATCAGATTTATAGCAGTCTTTTACACAAAGTGGTTAAGGCAGTTATAACCGTACATATAAACCAGCTGAAATGTTTAAAATCACTTGTACCCTGATACCTGTTTGAAAAAATCCAGTCTTTCACGCTGCCTGTGTCAGTTTGAGTCAAGGTAAAGTTTTAAATCCCTGCCGCCAAGATGCTCTTCTGTCGGTCACGGATTATGGAAAGTGAAACTTAAATCTATAGAAGTGGTTGGATTTATTCACGCACGTTAAAATATTTATTTAAAGCTTATTTCTTTTCAGATTCTTATTTACAGCATTATCATAATAGGGTGTATATTAACTTATTGGGAGAAAACCAGTAGTTCTATGTGAAATCAGACATTTTAGCACCCCATTTATCCAAAATGGCATGATCATAACACCCCGCGAATATTCGACTGTGAGATTGAGAGTCGAATCAGGCTCCTCCTATCGAATCGTCGACTATTCGGGGTCACCCCTAGTAATTTCCCTACTGTAGTGTAAAGAAAAAAATAATATACCTATTAAATATTCATTTATTTATTTTACAGTGCAATTGTTTTACAATATATATCTATTACTGTCATTGTTGTTATTATATTCTAATTTGTTTGGCTTCCTAAAACACCAGTGTGAATGTAATTTAGTCTGAGACAATATCACAAATAAAAAAAAATTGAGTCCATTCACTGACTTTTTTTCTGAAGTTTTCTTAGTTAAGAACATGGATTGGAGCTTTTAAATTTGAACTCTCAAAGTGCATTAGATAGAATAATTTCATTTTAATATGTACAAAATTGTATTTTTTTTTTCCAATTCTTCATTTGTCTTTTTTTTTTAAATATCGCAATAAATATTGTATCGTGGACTTCATATCACGATATTATTGTATCATGAGATTTTGATATTGTTACATCCCTAGTATATAGTGCATTATTTAATTTTCTGTTTTTCTTATATTAGTGTTATATTCCATCTCTACTGTGTAATTCCTATGTATGTCTGTACTTTCTTCTTGCATTGGAAGCTCCTTTTGCCAAATCAGATTCCTTGTGTGTGTGTGTAAACTTGGTAATAAAGCTTTTTGATTTCTAACTGACTTCTGATTCTGACATTCTTATTTGTTTGCCTACTGCTTTTTGACTACTATATAGTAGGAAAGTATGTGGTTTAGAATGCAGCAACAGTCTCAAGAGTTTTAAAAGCTGTTGTCAGCAAATGCACCTCACACAAGTCTGACTCTGATACCTCCACAGGAAATGTGTGGGCAGATGTAGCTGCAAATGCACTGAAAACTCTTGAGACTGTTGCTGCATTCTAAACCACAAACTTTCCTACCATATAGTAGTCAAAAATCAGTAGGCGAACGAATAAGAATGTCAGAATCCTTAGTATTCATAAAAGAGTAGGCGAAATGAATACAAAACCAGTGAATACAAAATGAATGAAATTCATATTTTTGTGTTCAAAACACAAAACCAGTCCTAATTGAAAGGCAATAGTCCAAAAAAAAAAGATTGAATCCCATTTTTGGTGATAATATAGCACAACAAAAGATTTTTAAGCTATTTTTTGTAGGCCGGTCATTTTTGACCAGAAACACCACAAGTGTTCTTTTGTGCTATTTTTTTTTACAAATTAATAGCTTTTCAAAACAAATTTATTGGTTAAGCATTAGAGCATGCTAGTGTGAAAAACAGTGCATTTTTTCATATTTTATGTAATATTGACACAATTATCCACAAAATTATATTTTTCACCCAAAAACTGAGGTACGTAAACTCAGATTGAGGCCTACAAAAAATCAGTTCCAAATATAAAAACAAAACCAGTCCTAATTGAAAGGAAGCAAGTTTACGAAAAGATTGATACCAATATTTGGTGATAATATAGCATAAGAAGAGATTTATAAGCTATTTTTTTTGTAGACCGGTCATTTCTGACCACTTCAGGTCCTGAGAGGAACTTGAATGTCTCCACTGCAGCCACAGTACTATCCATGATGGTGAGTGGGGGGAGGGAAGGGGGTTCCTCCTGAAGTCCACTATCATCTCCACAGTTTTGAGCGTGTTGAGCTCCAGGTTAAGACTGCACCAGACAGCCAGGGTCCGTATTATTACATATTCTAAGAATTCTTTTAGAGAGCTCCTAATTTAGCTTAAAAATTTCAAACTACGAGTCTTAGCTTAAAAGTGATTCAAGACTAATCTGAGAGCAACTCTGAGCGAGGAAAAGACAAAAACCTTTATCTTAGTGAGGAGGCGGGGCTGACCCCGTTGCTAGCTATGAAACAGTCTTTTGAAGACTGTGATTGGTTGGTTGACCAAGAAGGAAATAAAAGAGCGCTTTTAAGAGTATGGGTCTATTGTAAGCCTTCACTTTGAAATTACAGGTGTAATTTTTCCTGTTTTACCGTACTCTCTCTCTCTCTCGCACACACACACACACACACACACACACACACACACACACACACAATATTCTTTATTTTTTTATTTACCATGCTGTCATAACGTATTTCATAGGAAATGAACAGCGACACAATAATGTTCTGAAAGTACTGTAACAGACCCAAATCATCGCTGCTGCATAGTTGCATTTTTCCAGTTGCCAAATATGTTAATGTAGTAGTGATTACGTCCATTTCTGGCTCTATGTCATTTCTGCGCGGTGTCGGAGATGTTAGCGTGTCTCTAGTAAGATCGGTCACAAACATAATCCCTGCACGATCTAATGTGTAGTGTCTTATTAACTCACTGTCATGCATTGTGTGCAACACATTTCTTCTCCCTCTTCATGTTTCGTCCTTTTTATCCACTGCTAAAGAAACTCTTAAGCCTCTTAAAAGTCCTCGTCCGTACTCCTAACAATTTCGGACCTTAAGACCTCTTTTAAGGGTTAAGATGCTTTCTGAATTACTTTTTTCTTTACTAGAATCTTTTCTTTAAATTTAAGAGGAAACACCCATATTTCTAAGAATTTTCTTAGAATTTTATTACTAGGAGAAACTCTTAGTACTAAGATTTTTCATGAATACGGCCCCAGATCTTTAACTTCCTGTCTGTAGGCAGACTCATCACCGTCCTGAATGAGGCCGATGACTGTAGTGTCATCTGCAAACTTCAGAAGCTTGATAGAGGGGTCTTTAGAGGTGCAGTCGCTGGTGCACAGGGAGAAGAGCAGTGGGGAGAGAACCCAACCCTGAGGAGCTCCAGTGCTGGTGGTGCAGGTGTTGGATGTGAATTTATCAATTCTCACTAGCTGTTGCCTATCTGTCAGAAAGCTGGTGATCCACTGACAGATAGAAATAGGGACAAAGAGCTGGGTTAGTTTAGTCTGGAGGAGTGTAGGGATGATGGTGTTGAAAGCGGAGCTAAAGTCCACGAACAGGATCCTCACATAAGTCCCTGGTCTGTCCAGGTGTTGCAGGATGAAGTGCAGTCCCATGTTGACTGCATCATCCACAGACCTGTTTGCTCAGTAAGCAAACTGCAGGGGTCCAGTGATGTCTTTCAGATAAGCCAACATCAACCTCTCAAAAGACTTCATGACCACAGACGTTAAAGCAACAGGTCTGTAGTCATTAAGTCCTGTTATCTTGGGTTTCTTTGAGATGGGGATGATGGTGGAGCATTTGAAGCATGAAAGGACTTCGCACAGCTCCAGTGATCTTTTGAAGATCTGTGTGAAGATGGGGGCCAGCTGATCAGCACAGGTTTTCAGACAGGCTGGTGTCACACCATCTGGGCCTGGTGCTTTCCTTCTTTTGTTCTTTCTGAAGACCTGATGCACATCATCTTCACTGATTTGAAGTGCAAGAGTCGGGGAGAGGGGGGTTGCCAGAGGTGTTAACGGTTGTGTAGAGAGATGTTCAGAGCGGGTGTAGGGTGTTAGACTGGGAGTTTCAAATCTACAATAAAACTCATTCAGGTCTTCAGCAAGTTGATGATTCACCTCAGTGCTGGGGGATGGTGTCTTGTAGTTGGTGATGGCTTTCAGACCTTTCCACACCGATGCAGGGTCACTGGCAGAAAATCGGTGTTCTAGCTTTTTAGCGTAGTTCCTCTTAGCCACTCTAATCTCCTTATTCAGTGTGTTTCTGGCCTGATTGTACAAGACTCTGTCCCCCTTCCTGTAGGCATCCTCGTTGGCCTGACGAAGATGTCTGAGTTTTGCTGTGAACCATGGCTTGTCATTGTTGAATGTTAAATGAGTCCTAGTAGAGATGCATATGTCCTCACAGAAACTGATATATGAAGTTACAGTCTATGTGAGCTAGTCCAGATCGTTGGTGGCAGCTTCAAAAACATTCCAATCAGTGCAGTCAAAACAGGCTTGTAATGCCCACTCTGGGTACTCCATCCGTAGCTGTAATTAATTTTGGTACCTTATGTGTCATCCATGGCTTTGGTTTGGAAGTGCACACATTTACTTCCAGGTTGTTTCAGGTACAGCGATTGAATATTCAAATTTAAAATACTTCACTGCATTAAATGGATGTTAATCATTGTTAAACCTAGAAAATTTAGTCAAGAGCATGAGTGATTTTCTCTTTGTCTTGTTAACATTAATGACACAGACAGCAGGTATATTAGGATGCTATAACTTTAAGGCATTGTAGTAAATTAGTTCAAAGGGGGAATATTAATAATTAATCATAACTTTTTTATAATTAATTATAATATTTGGATAAGTTAATAGAATTAGCTTGATAAAGCAGAATTCACAGTACAATCAATTGACCAGGTCATCTAGCGAACGCTCAGTAGTGATGATTAATGAATTCAAAGAAGTCTTAATTTCCAGGGTAAGAGAAATACCCTTTTTAAGGTACAGTACTACTCAGAGCATGTAACAAAATCAAAATTATTAGCCTCTTCTTGATAGTGGGGGGGGGGGCAACCACTGGCAATTTAGCAGCCATAAAAAGGTAGAATGTGAAGGCCAGGTCTGTGAATTATATGCAAATGTCAAAAGGCTAAAAGGGTCTCTTAAGCCATAAAGTGTAAACACCCATCAATGATCTTAAGCATACGCTACAACTCTATTCACATTTTTAATGTTACAGAAAAAGTGGCATGTGAATGTGAGCAACATTGTAGATTTTATGACCAAAAACCTGATTTTCAGGAAAGAAACCAATATTTTTCAATAAGATTATTTTTTGCCTAGCAGTCATTGTGTTGTACATTTACATTTAGTTATTTTAAAGGTGATGCCATCCAAAGTATCACAAAAGAGGACAATAGAAGCAATCAAAACCAACAAAAGAGCAACAACATGCAAGCATATGACAAGTCTCGGTTAGCCTAACGCAGTACACATAGCAAGGTTTTTTTTTTTTTTTCAAGGAAAACAAGTAGATAGAATACAAAAGAAAGCTAGTGTTAGTTTTTAAAGAAAAAGTAGCAGTTAGAGAATAAATATGTAGTTGATAGAGAGTCAAGGGTGTGTGTGTTTTTTTTTTGTTTTTTTTAAAAGAAGACAGATAGACAAAATAGAATTAGAATAGAGAGTGATAGAGTTACAGGGTCAAATAAAGATAGAACAGATGTGTTTTTAGCCGCTTCTTGAAGATATGATTCAGCTGCTCGGATTATGCTGGGTATCATTCCACCGGTGGTGGGAACAGGAATGAAACCGGGAAAGTGATTTTGTGCCTCTTTGGGATGAACGTGACGTTCACTTGCAGAACGCAAGCTTCTAGAGGCACATAAGTCTGAAGTAATGAATTTAGGTAAAGAGCCAGAGCCAGTGGTGGTTTTGTAGACAAACATTAATGTCTTGTATTTTATGCGAGCAGCTATAGGTAGCCAGTGCAAATTGATGAACAGAGATGTGACGTGCTTTTGTTTTTAATTAAAAATTAATCTTGCAGCCGTGTTCTGGATTAATTGTAAAGGTCTGATAGAACTGGCTGGAAGACCTGCCAAGAGAGCATTGCAATAGTCCAGCCTGGACAGAACAAGAGCTTGAACAAGGAGTTGTGTTGCATGTTCTGAAAGAAAGGGCCTGATCTTCTTGATGTTGAATAAAGCAAATCTGCAGGGCCGGGCAGTTTTAGCAATGTGGTCTGAGAGAGTCAGCTGATCATCAATCACAACTCCAAGGTTTCTGGCTGTTTTTGAAGGAGTTATGGTTGATGAGTCTAACTGGAAGGTGAAATTGTGATGAAGTGATGGGTTTGCTGAAACTACAAGCAGTTCTGTCTTAGCTAGGTTGAGTTGAAGGTGACGGTCCTTCATCCAGCAAGAAATGTCTGTTAGACATGCTGAGATGCGATCAGCTATCGTCGGATCATCAGAATGGAATGAGAGGTATAGTTGAGTGTCATCAGCATAGCAGTGATACAAAAAGTCATGTTTCTGAACGACAGAACCTAGTGATGTCATGTAGACAGAGAAGAGAAGTGATCCAAGAACTGAGCCCTGAGGCACCCCAGTAGCTAGATGTTGCGACTTGGATACCTCACCTCTCCAAGATACCTTGGAGGACCTATCTGAGAGGTAAGAATCAAACCACTAGAGTGTGGTACTTGAGATGCCCTTTCTCAATAGGGTTGACAGGAGAATCTGGTGGTTGACAGTATCAAAAGCAACGGACAGATCCAGCAAGATAAGTAATGAAGACTTGGAAGCTGCTCTGGCAAGTCTTAGGGCTTCAACAACTGAGAGCAAGGCAGCTCTCAAGGAATGTCCACTCTGGCTTTGACTATTGCTGCTCAGGAGGTTGTTCTGTGAGAAAGGTAGAGATTTGGTTGAACACAACTGCTCAAGTGTTTTGCAGAAACAAAGGTGAAGGAAACCGGCTCCAGAAGTCTCTAAAAAGAGTTGGGTTAAGAGTGGGCTTCTTAAGAAGTTGTAGATACACCTTGACTTAAAGTAACCCAAAGTAGCTGTTTCTTAGTTTAATTTTAATTTTGAGATCATGCTAACTTTAAACCCACATGTAAAACAGTTAGCTATGTTATGTTGTTTAGTGGGTATTAGTTGTAACAGTTCATTAAAAATGTTACAACCAACTCTTAATGATTACAATGAGTCCAGTTATCCAATCACATCCTCTGTTGAGGCAAAGTCATGTGAGGTTCTTATTGCACATCAAAGGATTTATGTAAAATGTGTTTCCATCATAGTTTATGCGTATAATTTTTTTATTGGACAAAAACACTATCTGCCTCAAATGAGCACATACGTTTTTTGTGCACATTTTTAGAATTTCTGCACATCTTGACATTTCCATCCAGCATTCCAAAATTCACATAAAAATAGGTAGATGGCAACACAGCTAGTGACTGAATCCTTATGTTCAGTCACACACACACACACACACACACACACACACAGCAATTGTTTTTGTGCTAAATTTAAAAGAATATAATATAATGTTTTTGTCACTTTAAATGGTTCACTTTATTCAAAACTGATTATTTTTTGTTCTTCAGTAAAGTTTTTGCATAAATTGGCAGTGTGGGTCTTATTTCAGCAAATTACTTCACACTGTTACATCCATCCCCAGCCTGTGTTACAGCTCACCCCAGTAGTGGGGTAGGTTGTAACAACGGGACTCTTTGTATTTGACATTAACTCACACAATCTGTGATTATGCAAAACACATCCAAGTGAGTTTTATTTGTAGTAGACAAATGTGGCTACGATATATCAAAGTTTGAGAAATCTAGCACAAACAACCACTGAGTTACTGATGCTCAAGCAAAAAGTGTTACTACCATCCCCGGTCTCCCCGACACATAACATTATAATGAGAACACTATTATAATAAAACGCTGTGAATTTTTAGAGTTTAGCTGCCGTGTTTGCGTGAAGAACGCCTCCACAAAAGGAGTTCATTCAGAGCCACGCGGACACGTTCATGTATTCGGGGCATTTTGTGCAGATTGTATAAATAACGAAGCGTATTCTATATGAGATAAATGATAAGTTAAGTCCCACTGATTATAAACCTGCTATCAAATGCTTCATTCTGCTGGTCATCTTCAGCGTGAGCAGCTCAAAACAGAAATGCAGAACATTAATAACTATGTCATATACATAACGTTATAATGAGAGCACTATTGTAAAAAATGTTGTGAATTCTTAGGGTTTCGCTGAAGTTTAATGTTAATTATCGTTTAATCAAAACACAAAATATTATTTACCCCGCTTGTATCTGCGAGGCGTGTGTTACACATTTTCCCAGATATTTAAGGAACATGCTAAGTTAACATACTTGTTTATCTGAAAAACAATGCTACAGTCAGTTATTCTCCTTTGAAAATGTGCATTCCGGCCTGGAATGTCTGTGTTTGTTATGGTTTGTGAAACCCACCCACTGCCAGTTTACCCAATTGTATTTCGGCACGCCGGGTTGCCAGTTGGTGGAAAACACAGCATATTTCATTTCATTCATTGTCATGTGCGCTTGTTCCTGTTGGTGTCGTTAATCTGGCAACCTGCCTGTGCGTCAAGTCTGAGGAGGAGGGGCCGGGTGAAAAAACCTGTCTCCGATATTTTGAATTTGGACTGCAATACCTAGTTCAACCGCTAGGTGTCAATCCTACATACAGCACCTTTAACTCTTGGTAATGTATTTTGCCCGCCCCCAAACATATGATTCGACTATCAGTCGACTATCGGCAAGATTCGAAAATCCTTAGTCGAGGACACCCCTAGAAATTACAATACTTCTTTCCTAATTTCCACTTGAAAGAGATCTGCCACGAAAATAAAGCCTAACTGGTGGCTGTTGCATTCCCAAATGCGTGCTAAACTCCCAGCACATGCAATAAATGAGTTCATTGCATTCACTGTGAATGGATCTGTTCTGAGCGAGCTGATTGCCTGAATGAAGTGCGTGCTTACTTTGAAACGTGCAGCAAAAACAGACTTCATGAAGGGATTAAGCCATATTGTGTTTTCGGTTTTAGTTCATTTGACAGATACTGTGCCAAAGCATAATGATCCAAAACACAACTTTAAAGACCTTTTATGTTAGAATAATTTAAAAACTACACTTTTTGCCTGGAAGACCTAACGTTTCATATCGTCATGTGACCGATATGAATAATATCGAGACAGTTCCTATCAATAATTGATAATATCGTTACATCCCTACAATATACAGAAGTTCAAATATAGAGAAAAAAACTTATTTGTATGAATTAATGTACAGATATGTTATTTACAAGTGTGCACTTTATAAATGTACAATTTTCGGATTCTATGTATAAATGTGTCAATTGTGATTGACAATGTAGTTCTGAATGTTTTAATTGTTCAGGCTGCATATAGCCAAAGGTCCTTAAGTAATTTCACTTGGCGGCCATCTTTGAAATGCCTCACGGGCATGCAAGTGCAGCTCATATCTCTTTGAATGGGAAACTTCAAATTCTCTAAAACTGTTCACCAAGCTTACAATTAAATTTTATATTTGAAATCACCAATGAAATCTGACAACAATTACATCATAATTGTTGTTTCTTATGCTCAAATAGCGATAAAAAGGCTTCTTTTTCAGGCTAGAGCAGCCAATGCGCATGCACAGTCATGAGCGCGAGTTTACAAACGCTACCTGTTTCCATAGGAAACGGAGCTTCTAACAGCAGCTGCAGTGACGTGATAACTTTACTAATCAATGATTGGCTATTTCATTTAGAAGGCGGGGCTTATTCGCCATATTGGGCGTTACACTCTCCCATTCATAAGTTATAGGAGTTCACAGTCTTCCTAATATATAAAGTCTTTGACATAGCCTGTGGGAAAAAAAATCTTTTGTTTTTGTGTTCTGGTGGTCAGTGCTCTATAGCGCCAACTAGAACTCAACAGTTCAAAGAGGAAGTGTCTGGGGTGTCTCTGTTGAAAAAAAACAAAACAGCATATGCTGGTGAGACTTGTTTTGAAGCTTGGCAGCTGGTTTGAGTTGGTTTTAGATTGTCCTTAGTTTATTCTTAGCTGGTAATGAGCTGGTTTAGCTGGTCCTAAGCAACAAGCTCCTGCTCAGGACCAGCTCATAACCAGCTCATGACCAACTAAGGACCAGCTTAAAGCAGCTCAAACCAGCTGCCATGCTTCAAAACATACCTAACCAGCATATGCCGTTTTTTTTTTCAACAGGGACGTGGGGTCCAAAGTGATTTTCTTAGCACTTTTCCTCACTCTGGAGTTGTAAAGATTTTGGAGATTGGGCGGGGGCGTGTGGGGGACAATAGGCGCTTTCCCAACTATTAGCGGAAGTTGCTTTTTGGTGTGTTCGCACCACAGGAACTAGGAATGGTTTTAGTTCTAGCAACTCAGTTTAATTTAGCTTCTACTTCAGAGTAGGGTCTATAACAGTTCTACAGGAACTACCAGTGATGTAAGTGTATGCTGATTGGCCAAATGCATAAGAAACACCGGCTACCCAGCATTTTTAAAAAGCCATGTAAAAATATTTACTCCACAAACATGGAAAACAGCGATAACAGAATTTACCTGTTGTCTTCAGTGTTGTGTTCTTTTCTCCATTGCTCTTTTTCTTGATTGCTCTTTCAATTGCGTAAACTGTTTTTCACGAAACCCACAACACACAACAAAAATAGCTCTGAACACCGCATCCAACATTCTGCGGTTGTTGATGTTTGTAAATGCCGCACATAAAGACATCGCTGTCAGCTGCTTCAGAGTTCCTACTGCCAGTGCGGTTGCAACCAGGAAAACAGCCTGAGGGAGAAATTGGTTCTCTAGGCATGACCCTGCTGGCTAGATCCTAGAACTAATGTCCTAGAACTATGTGGGCGAAAGCACCTAATAATCCTCTCAGCAGTCCTGACTGTCCGTTGTAGTCTCTTGATGTCTGATTTGGCAGCTGAACCAAACCAGACAGTTATGGATGAACACAGGACAGAGTCAATGATGGTGGAGTAGAACTATTTCAGCAGCTCCTGTGGCAGGTTGACTTTCCTCAGCTGGCGAAAGAAGTACAACCTCTGCTGGGCCTTTTTAGCAATGGAGTCTATGTGATTGTCCCACTTTAGGTCCTGAGAGATGGTAGTGCCCAGGAATCTGAATGACTCCACAGTTGTTACAGTATCCCTTACACGGTCCCTTTCCCATCCATGATCAGATTCCAGTCTGACTGCAGCAATGAGGCAAACCGCAAAGACATGGCAGTCAGCTGCAGAATTGGCGCAGCAATGTTGAGATGGCAGTAGGATGCGGGGTTCACCGCCTGTAAATACATGATTGTTAGAATAAATCTGAATAAAACTTTGTTTCATATGATGCTGACTTATGTATACATATGTATATGTATTTATTTTGTTTTTAATATGATGGTTACTTTTATTCATTCTTCTACTTATTTATTCATGTTTCCTGTCATTGTCCGTAAATAAAATACAATTATTTCATTAACTTATGCATTATTTCATTGCTTGACTGAAAATTGAGATGTATTCACCTTGGCTGCATTTGTCTTGCTCAAGGGTCTCACCTCAGTCATGGTATTGAGGGTGGAGAGAGCGCTGGTTATTCACTCCCACCACCGACATTCCGAGAACCGAACCCGCAACCTTCGGGTTACAAGTTCGACTCTCTATCCATTAGGCCATGACTGAACCCCACAATCCAGGGGAGAGCACGAACACAGTCTCCCACTACCATAAATTATGCAGTAGAGATTCCCACATTTGGGGAATTCGCAGAGGTCAGCACGGCCGGAATGCAATGGCTGAGTCTCCCCTTGAGTGAACCACCTTCTTGATCATTGTGTCTCCCCTGCCAGGTAAGTTGAGGACTTCAAAAAGGCATGAGCAAAGTTGAGACCCTAGTCGATAGGCTGAGGACTACAAGACATAACCTTTTCTACTCACAAGGGGGAAATTAGAATTAAGAATTAATTAAACTGAGAAAATCCACGCCTGCAGGGCAGGAAATTACAACTGAACGTGCAATGTTGCAGTATTGCAAAGAAATGTCCTCTGTGTTGTCCGATATCTCTGTGCAGGGGCCCGTTCTTCGTACATCGCTTAATACATCTGAGATGATTTGAAAGATTCCTGGGCCCGTATTCACAAAACATCTTAAGGCTAAAAGTAGCTCATAACTCGCCAATTTAGGAGAAATTTTTTTAAATAATGGGTTTGTCAGACCTAAATTTAGGATTTCTACATTTTTGCTCTAAGAGTATTTCACAAAGCGTTTTAGCGCTAAAACTAGCTCCTAAATCTGTGAAAGTGACTTAGGAGTCCTCTTCAGTACTCCTAACCTAAGACCAAGCCACAAACTATCCTAAAATGGCTGTTGCTGGCAATCTGCCTCGGAATGTAAATATTTTAGAAACATTTGATGATAAAGACCTTTTAAAAAGGTATCACCTTTGGTTTTGGAGGTTATCCCAACTCCAGATTTTCCTTTGATTATATCCTTGTTTTCATTAACCAGCTGGACAAGACGTAACAAATGTTGTGTCCAGTTTGGTTTTCTTTTATGTTTGCATGCCTTACTATCAGCCATGAATATTCTACTCTGTTAATTAAAAGGCTGTTTATATGCATATTCACTAATTGTTTAAGAGAAGCACACATGTAAAAGGCTGACAATTAGCTGAACATATACTTTTTTAATTAGTGACACTTAGCCTGCATTTTAAAATCTTTATTTGAATGTGGCAATTAACATTTGATTTTTAAACATTTATTTGAATATGGCAACATAATGTTGCACTCTACAATATTTCTATGAATAAATCTCTGACAGAGACTATCAGCCAATCACTGTCTGCACAGTTAATAAGCATGCTGACATCATCCATAGCAACGAGATAAACCCCGGCCCCTTACTCTGAGCTTAAGACTTCTCTCTATTCCTTAGTACAAGTGTGTCTCAGCAGCTTTGAGAATAGATTTTAAGAGAAAACTCTTAACTAAAAACCTTTACTGCTATTTAGGAGAACTCTTAGCGGTAAGATAAAATGTTTTGTGAATACGGGCCCTGGGCCCACATGTATAAAACTTCTCAGAAATGCTCTTAAGAATAGTCTTAAGCTTTGACTTAAGTGTCAAAAATTCTTAGTAAAAAGTAGGACTTTTCTAAGAGTAGCAGATTTTTATAAAGAAGCTAAAAGCAACTTTCAGTAAAGTCTAAGACTGATTCTTAAGTGTTGACTGAGGTGACACTTAAGTGTTGTGAACTAAGGACTACAATGATGTGAACACAAAATGGCCGACCTCGACCTCTGAATCAGCCAATATTGAGCCTGCTCATGTAAAATCACAGCAGCACAGCGCCAATCATTTAATGTAACTACAATAAAATCATTTAATTAAGACACTGAAATATTTTAATATTTAAATGTATTTTTTTAAATGCTTTGCATTGTGC
>JAFVLL020011351.1:0-10916 GCA_021397915.2 Tor tambroides
ATTATTGACTAATGTGAAAAGACAGTAGCTATTCCAGTGGGATACAGGAAGTGGTTTTATCAGTGCTAGTAAGGGGTCGAAGTGTCAGGCTCAGTCACCCCACAAACATGACGTGTTTTTGTACATTTCTAAGAAGTGCCTGAGTTTCTTTGGAGCTGCTGGCAGAATTCACGATCCTATTAACATTACTGATTTTATTGACATGAATGTCAACATCATAAATATTTTTTCATGATTTGTTTCCTTATTAAAGCACTAAATGGGCAAGGAAATTATTAATAGTTTACCTGAGGTGACATGTTTTAAAGACTTTCCTGCCATTGGACACAGCTTTTGTGGCATGCAAGCTTTTATTTTTCAGTAAAGTATTCAAATCTGTATGAATACATCAAATCAATTTGATATTGCATTGCCATAATTAAGCATGGCATTTGATAAAACTATCAATTTAATGTAACTGAACACAAAACAAGCCATGCTTTTGGAAGAGCCACCACTTTTCTAAAAAATCATATTTGTTGCATGACACAAGATTCAGCAGCAACAATCATGAAAATCATAATCTTGTCTGTGTTTTGTATTTTTTTAAACCGTTCTATCTTAGTCTCATGACTTTGCTCCAGATTTTTCTTTAGAATTTAGAGCAATTTTTAGAAGCATCATCAAACATCAAATATCTATGTCATCATTTTTGCATTACAATTATTAAATTCTCCTTGGTAAAGTGTAATATTTTATTCATTTAAACTGTAGAAATATATTTACACTTTAGTTTATTTGTCTTTTTTAATGAAGACTTGTGTGGCACTATCAGTAGTCCTTAATCAATTTTTAGTCATTTATAGCTTTTTATTTGGCTTCTGCCTCAATTGATTTCTAAGGCATAGAGGTCTTTTGAATGAACACACACACACACACACACACATATATATATATATATATATATATATATGCTTTCAGTTCTTTGACAAAGGATTCATCATCTGTCTATTTAGTTTCTTGTTATTACCCTCGGTTTATAGCACAAATGAACTGGGGATAACCCCGTCCCTTGGGTGGAAAGGAGAGAACGTCATGCACCAATAAAAGACAACACAAAAAACACACACACTACACTGCATCTTCCTCATCCATTATACACAGTTATTGCCTGTTTTTTTGTTTTTACAGCCACATTTTTTCCTTAAATGCCTTTGAAGGCATCATTTGGTGTTGGTAGACATGATGCAAAATTTAATGCAGTGTTTATTTTTAGCCATAATTAAGGTAGAATTTAATAAAACGGCCAATTTAATGTGATTAAATATTAAACTATGTTTTGTAAGAACTATAACTTTGCTAGGAACACGATTCAAAAGCAAAAATCACAATCTTGTCATCTCTTTATAATATTTTTCCTTTTTTTTGGATTTTCTACCGTTCTCTCTCAGTTTCATGATGGATTGCACATCATTTGGTGTTGCTAGACATGATGCAAGATCGAATGTGGCATTGTATCGAAAGAATCCACGGGTTAGAGCGGGAATGCGATTTACTTCCACTTTGGAAATATAATCACATTTTCCACCACTTCTCCGCATGTTTGTCAACAGAAACTAATGCAGTATTATGAGGCTAAAGGAGGTTACTGTCTAATGCTGTAAGGACTTCTGATGCCTGTGGCCAATGGCCATCCTCAGCGCAGATGGGCCAACGGCAGGGAAGCAAGATTATGATATTTCTGCATTACCCCCGCACCTGATTTTACACCGCATTATCCCGAGAAAACCCGACACAGATTCGGGTGCGTGTTTCCGAGAGCCTGTCGTATCTACTGGCGAAGGTCCTGGTCACCTGCTTGGAACGGGATACTTTTTTTAAACGTCCTTTTCGGGTGACAACTTATTCCGCATCATTCCGGCCTCCCCTCCCCCAGCGCTCCCTCTTTCCCTGTGGAGGTCTGCCATCCCCCTCTGATATGCACTTTCCTGACCCTCCCCCTACAGCTGCACACTTATTCCTCTTGATTCTTCCTGCCACACACTCGTACACGCTCGCTTTCGCATCCTAAGCATACTCACTATTGCTCCATCCCTGCCAAGGGCTTTTTTCCAATCGCAGTGTGGGTAAATAAATCAAAGTATGAAAAAACTGAAACTGACACACATTCATTCTGTGGAAAGCACCACTTGAGCAATTCGGTGCGTTCTTGAAACTTATGACTGTGGGAAATTTATCTGTCAGAATTTTTAAAAAGTAAATACAAAAAAAAAATTACAAGATGCATATTTCATGCACATTTTAAAAAGTAATATTTATTATATATATTATTATTTTCCATGACCTATAGCCACATTTTTAAGAACACAACATCATGCAAATATTAAATAAAAAACGAACCATGTTTTGCAAGAATTATCACTGTGCTAGGAATAGTATTGTTTGCATTGCACATGATTCAATAGCAACAATCATGCTAATTAGATTTGATCATCTCTTTATAATATCTGTGACTTGAGGAATTCAGTGAGTTCTTGAATCTTATGAATGTGGGAAATTTATCTGTCAGAATTTTTAAAAAGAAATAAAATAATGCATTTTAAAATGTAATTTATTCTTGTGAGGCAAAGCTGAATTTTCAGCATCATTACTCCAGTCTTCAGTGTCACATGATCCTTCAGAAATCATTCTAATATGCTGATTTGCTGCTTATTTATTATTATTACTTATTAAAATAAAATCACAAGAGACATATTTACATATATTACATATTTACAACCTTACAACATTTTTAGGAGTGTGAAGCTTTTATATTATTTTATCAAACAGCAGTATAGAGTAAATTTAAGATACTTAGTGACGTATTAAAGCAATGCATGCATGTACAGCTAAATGCATAAATGGCTAAATCGTGTTTGTATGCGTGTTTGTATTCCAATCACTGCGTGGGTACGACTACGCCTGCAGTGTATTTTGAGGACAGTTTTATTGCAGGGACAATGTCACGTCCTCTCTGCTGCACACCACCCACCAGTCCTTAACACCGCCAATAAAATGGCTAAAACAAAATGGCTTCCTGTCTAGTTATGGTACAGCTGGTTGGCAAAATATACCATGAACACCAGCAAGTCAGAAAACATGATTATTTCACTATATTGATTTCATTTTTGGTAATTGTACACCAGGTGGGATATAAATTCAGGGTCGCTAAATCTCATGTGATACACCCAGTCTTGCAGAATCAGCTCAGTTAGATGGTAACAGCAGTGACAACAAAGTCAACCAATTTCATTTTATCTTGACAGCATAAAAGGGAGGCCCTGAATAATTTAAAGGTAAATATCAGGGTTGGATCTGGATTCATATACTCTTATGCTACTGTAGCTCAAACAGTCGAGATCATGGGTTTGTTTCCCGAGAAAGGAATGAACCCTGAATGTAATGTAAGTCACTTTGAATAAAAGCATCTGCCAAATGCATAAATGTAAGGTGTTCATCCCAGACTTTCTATGTAGGTGAGTCAATTACCTGATCTAACTACTTCCTGAGGTTCCTGGTGAAATAGGGCAACAGGGCGCCACTGGGATTTCTCACAATCTGATTCAGAAATCATAGTAATAAAATCCCTACAAAATACACAGACACAGTTAGTGAAAATGTATTTCTACAGCCTTGCTAGTCACTGGCATATGTTGCATTTTGGATGCTTGTTTACTCATTTTTCCCATTGCATGCTTGTCTTGTTTGTAATTGGTTGACAATGGGATTCTTGATGGCAAAAGTTAAGAAGCTTAGTGGGAAGACCAGTACATTCTTAAAAATAATGGTTCTTTATTGGCGTCAATGGTTCCACAAAGAACCTTTACCATCCATGGAACCTTTTCATTCCACAAAAGGTTCTTTACAGTGAAAAAGCATTCTTTAGATTATTAAAATGTTCTTCACACTAAGAAAAAATGGTTCTTTCCAGAACTGTTCACTGAAAGGTTCTTTGGGGAGCCAAGACTGGTTCTTCTATGGCATCGCTGTGAGAACCCCCTTTTGGAACCTTTATTTTTAAGAGTGTATAATTCAAATTAAATAATAATTCTAAATTCTAAAGTAATATTAAATAAAAAAATGACATAGCTATGCGGGTTAACCATTTAGACCAGCTCCAAATTTCATAACTATACATTTATCAGTTTGTGTTTATTCATAATCAACTTCAGTGTTCCTTTTCACACTTTTCCATCTTATAAGCCTCATGAAATCAAAATGAAAGCTCTGCTGCTTTAAAGGGATAGTTCATCCAGAAATGACATTTTTGTTATCATTTACTCACCCTCATGTTGTTCCAAACCTGTATGAATTTCTTTATTCAGTTGAACACAAAAGAAGATATTTTAAAGAATGTTTGTAACCAAACGGTTGCTGGTAGCCATTGACTTTAACTGTATGGAAGTCAAATGCCACCCGCAGCTCTTTGGTTACAAACATTCTTTAAAATATCTTCTTTTGTGTCCAACTGAAGAAAGAAATTCATACAAGTTTCGAACATCATGAGGGTGAGTAAAAGATGACAGAAATGTAATTTTTGGCTGATCTATCCCTTTAAGTAAATGTCCTGTAGCTCAAACAGCAGCACATGGGACCAGCAGCCCTGAGGTCTTGCTTTAGATAAAAGCATCTGCAAATGCATAAATGTAAATGTTAAAACACAGCTCGAGAAAGCGGTCCAAAGATTAGCACAATGGGTTCACATCCAACTAGGCCAAATGAACTGGTCAGTTTGGGCTTATCTTTGACTCAAATGTCTTTAGATATGGCTATACTATTCAAAATGACTCATGTCTGCATACTTTCTTCATATGCTGAAACATCAGCATGTATGTAATTAGCCACTTCTCTCCAATGATAGATAGATGATGTTGGATTATGTTTTTATATGTTGGCCGGTGCACATGCTGATCATCATGCAGTGCGCTCCTTCTTAGCTTTCATCCCAACCACAGCAGGTTCCTGTCTTCAACATATGAATACTAAAATGTATGCTGATGGTTGAGGTGTTTCTAAGTATCTTTTGCCGTAATATTTTGTCTCTATCTAGCATGTACACCACATTGAAGAGGTTCTTAACCGGTGGGCTGTCTGACAGGTTTGGTGACAGCAGAGGGAAAAAACATGCTGTAATCTATATAATTATGCATAGTTAGGATAAAAATAGACTTTTTAACTTTTAAAAGGAGAAGAAGCTTCCAATATCTTTTCTTGTCGATGTCAAAGGCTATGGAAATTGCCAAAATATGGGATTTAGAGCACAAATACCTCTTTTAATGGGTAGAAGCTAGTCAAATTAGACCGATGTCAACTTGGACAGAAGGACAGGTCAAATAAAATATGATTCAAAATACATTTAACATGACTTGCTGTAGTTTATGCATTTACAGACTTGCTAATTTTTTTTTATTCAGTCTTTGCCATGTAAATAATGCACAATGCACAATGGTAATCTACACACTAGTAGTATTAGAAATTCTGAAAAAGAGTTTCAGGTCACTCACAATCTTGATTCATTGTGTTTGTTACAGTTACAAGGTCTTTGAAAATACCAACATAAAACTGTCATGTGGTATTGCAAGCATGTAGTTTCCCCTCACAGCTGTGCTTGTGTTTTCTGTCTCTGTGGCCTGTACAAGTATAGGACTAATTAAAATAATTTAACCTCAAATAAACATTTCACGTCCATGTATTTATTTCTTTGTTAAGTAGCTGTGTAACAAGCGGGGTAATGTACATTCAGACGGTCATTATCGCAAAACAAACCCTCTCAGGGTGGTACAAGAGCAGTCCCGATCACCCCGTCGGGGTTTATTTTGCGATAATGACCCTCTGATTGTATAATATCCCTTACTTAAAACCAATCTCAGGCGTATGCCATGCACCCAAATAGACTATAATGACCTTGGGTTGCTTATGCTGTAGTTTTGCAGAGAATCTGTCATAAGGCTGGCAGTGAGTAGATGTGACATATCCCCAAGCATACAGTGGTGCTCTTTTTTAAAAAGAAAGAAGCCAATGTATAATGTGAAAAAGACGGCTATCAAGGTTCTATGTATATCTATATATAATATAGATCTATATTTGGATTGCAGAGAAGCAAATGCATCCTACACCTACCTTGACTTGAACCATAAAGGACAATTGTTTTGTGGATTTTGAAGAAAGTGTCTCCCTGTATGGATTGACTTGATCTGCCCTTCAATCTCACAGTTACCATCTAGCATTCCTGTAGAGCAAGAATGCAAGAACTGATAAAGTGAATACTTTGAATGCAGTGCAAGGAAAGGAAAGCACAAGACATTGTCCTTTGCATTTAACCCATCCAAGTGCACACACACAGCAGTGAGTAGTGAAACACACACACACACCGGGAGCAGTGGGCAGCCAATGCTGTGGCGCCCAGGGAGCAGTTGGGGGTTCGGTGCCTTGCTCAAGGGTCTCACCTCAGTCGTGGTATTGAGGGTGGAGAAAGCGCTCGATATTCACTCCCCCCACCTACAATTCCTGCCAGACCTGAGACTCGAACCTGCAACCTTTGGGTTACAAGCCCAACTCTCTAACCATTAGGCCACGACTGCCCCCAGTACCGGTTGCTATGGATAAAAATGAAATAATCATCCATATGAAAGGCTGGTTATGGGTTCACATGTGCTTGATATGAATCGCTTCCTCATGTGCAAAACTAGCTAGGAGAATGCATTTCATACAAAGATGTGTTTTTAAAAACTAAACTATTTTAAGGTGACACACCAGCTTGTGAAACGCCCAAAAAAACAGCATGAGATGCAACACAATGGCCAAATGCAGCAGCATGCTGTCAGCACGCTAACTATAGCAGTACTGTTAAAAATACCAAAATATCAAAACATAAACTTACATTAATTCAAAAGTTTGGGCTCAGTAAGATTAAGAAATTACTTTCAGCAAGGAGGCATTAAATTGATCAAGTACAGTAAAGATATTAACAATGTTATGCAAGATTTCATGTAAATGATGTTCTTTTGAACTTTCTATTCATAAAAGAATCCTGAAAAATGCATCACAGTTTCCACAAAAATATTAAGCAGCACAACTGTTTTCAGCATTAGTAATAACAAATAATAATCAGCATATTAGAATGATTTCTAAAGGATCATGTCACACACTGAAGACTGGAGTAATGATGATGAAAATTTAGCTTTGCATCACAGGAATAAATTACATTTTAAAATACATTAAAATAGGAAACAGTTATTTTAAATTGTAGTAGTATTTCCTATTATTTCTGTTTTTAGTGTATTTTTTATAAATGCGTTTTTATTTATTTTAATATTTTTACTAAATTCAGCTTTAGTGAGCGTAAGAGATTTCTTTTTAAAAAATTTAGAATAATCTTACTGATATATATGTGTGTGTGTTTGTGTTTTATATATAAAATCTGGATAAACCTCAAAAAATTGTGTAGTCTGTTGCTTGATGACTAATAATGGCATCCATAATCTTCATAGCAAATGAATCCTGAGCTACTTAATTAAAAGCCAGTATAAATCTCCATTCTGTTTTAGTCATTTCCAGGCTGACAAATTTTAAGGAAGCACCAAATATATCTCTAAGACAATTCTCTAAAATGTCTCCCCTTGTTCAAGCAGAGAATCCCTTCTTGTCACTCAACAGCAAAAGAGATGAAAGCAGATATGAATTGTTTATTGCTGTCCCACTGTGACCCTTGTCTAACATCATAGGAGATTTATTTTCTCCAAACTCTTCCCCCAGACCTTATCTGTGCTCTCCAGCTTTGTAGACACAGAATGTGTTTTCCAAAAAAAAAAAAGGGCACCAACATTTGCAGAATCTTCCATCATCACCCACACACTAACCACACTGGTAGGAGGCTTCGGTGCTACAATTCAGCACTTAAAATCAGAAATCCACCAGGCCTCTGCTCCTTCCTGAAATCTGTTGCTATAGAAAATTTTTTTGTGAAGGTCATTAGCGACTGATACTGCGGTACCGTAGACATAGAGCGCAGGGGACCAGCAGCAAAGCCACTCCCCGTGAAACCAGATGCTGAGGGGGCAGGGAGGGCAGGGCTCGGGAAGGGAGCGGCCAGATAAGGAGAGAAGCAGGAGCGTAAACATTAGCACGGGTGATGAGACAACACAGCAGCCGCTTTCTGCTACTATTTCATTGTGCTTTGACATGCAATCCTCTTGTCATGGGGAAACGCATAGAATCGGGGGGCTGAAACAGGTAGCTAAAATGTTGAATCAATAAGCAATTGTCAGTAAGCTAAAAGCATGGGACATTTCACCTTTGCTCATGGGGGAAGGGACTTTATTGCCATTATCTGATGACGGGAGAGTGAAAATAGCCTCTGCATGAATTAAATGACGTTAGTTGCAGATAGGCAGGCTGAAGCATCCATCACTTGGCTGGCAGACAGTTATGTGTAAAACTCAATTTCAAAAAAATGACCCTTATGACTGGTTTTGTGGTCCTGGGTCACATATTCTTGTAAATTGATGTCAACCAAGTCAGTGGCAAAGTGCGAAATGAAACTTTTTGCCCACCAGTTCATATAAAGTAAAACATTTAAATATTTTGTATATTATACAATTTTTTTAAAATATTTTTTTGTAAACCAGTTTACGTTGATACTATAACAGAAATATTGTAGTATTATTGATAAAGGCTACTATAGTTTTTGTTTACATTTACATTTAGTCATTTAGCTGACACTTTTATCCAAAGCGACTTACAAATGAGGACAATAGAAGCAATCAAAAACCAACAAGAGAGCAACAACATGCAAGTGCTGTGACAAGTCTCGGTTATCCTAACGCAGTATACGTAGCAAGTTTTTTTTGTTTTGTTTTTTAAGAAAACAAGTGGATAGAATAGAAAAAATGAAAGCTAGTGTTAGGGTTTTTTTGTTTTTGTTTTGTTTTTTTTTAAAGAAAACAAGTAGATAAAATAGAAAAAAGAAAGCAAGTGTTAGTTTAGTTAAAAAAGAAGACAAATAGATCAAATAGAATTAGAATAGAGAGTGCTAGAGTTAGAGGGTCAAATAAAGATGGAAGAGATGTGTTTTTAGCCATTTCTTGAAGATGGCTAAAGACTCAGCTGCTCGGATTGAGTTAGGCAGGTCATTCCACCTGGAGGGGACAGTTAATGAAAAAGTCTGTTAAAGTGATTTTGTGTACTTTTGTGTTTAAAACAAAAGTAACTCTGAAGAACTTTTGAGTTCACATGTCATGCAAACCACACTGCATATTTAAAGCAAACTAAATTTAAGCCACCTTTAAAGGGCACTTACTATGCAAAATCCACTTTTACATTGTGTTTGGAAATAAATGGGTGTTTGCAGTGTGTGAACACAACCACCCTACAATAATAAAAATCCACCCACTCCTTATTTTTTTATTACCCATTAAACCAAATCAGTCTCACTAGGCATGCTGTTTTGATTCTCTAAACAATATGACATCATATTGCTTAGGCCCCGCCCACGGCAGCTGACTGACAGTCCTGCATTGCCATAGTTCACGCCCTCAGCATGTTGTTCGGTTGTACGCTGTTCTCCATTTTCTCCACGCTCAAGCAGCTGTAACGTCAACAACGTCTTATAAGCAATCCCGGTGTCTGACATAAGACTGAACATAATAGTCTTCATTTTCTCCCAACATCTGAGCCACTGAGGTTGCAGTGGAATACTTTAATTTTTCAAGGTGATGCGCCTCAAAATCTACCTAAATACGTCTATGTCTGCGCAGATCATTTCACTCAAGACTGCTTTGTGAATGTCATGTCATTATGGTGCTTAGCTAACATTTTAACTGTATTTGTGTGCATATGTTATCAAAGTATTTTAACTGATCAGCACAGCGCTGGGACTAGTTTGCAAACACGTCCTCCCTGCGCTGTTGAGTTGGACTGAGCCGCGGCACGCAAGATCTGTAACAACGCACTGTTTCATCCCACTTTTTGTGTGTTTGACTTCCCATATGTACGGCTGAACACCGGTTCTCTCGCTCTCAGTCATGTTGCTAAGGTATGCAAAGCAGAGACGTATACGCTACGCCCTCTTCTGGAGACAGGACGGGAATATGCAGCTCATTTACATTTAAAGTGATACACACCAAAACAGCTCTTTTTTTAGACACGCCCCAAAAATGACATTTTCCAGTTGTTATAATAAATCATCTGTGGGGTATTTTGAGCTAAAACTTTACAAACACATTCTGGGGACACCCAAGACCAATATTATTACATTGTGTAAAAAGGGCATAATAGGTTCGTGAAAATGCCGTGTTATGTTTGCGTCTCAGCACAAGCTTTTACCCACTGTTGATCAAAGTCGCTACGTCCAAAATCAGATACTTCCCTGCTATATACTATGCAAAAATGGAGAGGATTTATGAATGGGAGTGAAGCGACCCAATGGACGCTGGTAGGTTGTGAGATAGTAACAACATGGCAGATGTATTATGTCTGAAATTCATTCATACTACCCATATTCATACTATAACGGTCGCAAAATAAGTTCAAATTTAAATGTAGTACTCAGACAGTACATGATTTCAGACCTGTAGTTTTTATTGGAATACATGACATCTGGTCAGACCGTCCTATAGCTTTACTGCGCAAGTGGAGTGAATTTGAAGCTCGAAACAAATCAGATCCAAAAATGTTGCATTGGCAGAGAATCGCAACTCTTGTAAAACTCTCGCAAAACTCTTAAATACAAAAGAATGACTTAATAGCTATAGTCTTGCATTTGTCATAAGCATTTGTGACTCTGGACCACAAAACCAGTCTTAAGTAGCACAGGTATATTTGTAGAAATAGCCAAAAATACGTTGTATGGGTCAAAATTATCGATTTTTCTTTTATTCCAAAAATCATTAGGATATTAA
>JAFVLL020011353.1:0-16184 GCA_021397915.2 Tor tambroides
TTAAAATGTTCTTCAAAATGGTTCTTTTAGGAACTGTTCACTGAAAGGTTCTTTGGGGAACCAAAAATGGTTCTTCTATGGCATCACTGCAAAAACACTCTTTTGGAACCTTTATTTTTTAAGAGTGTACCTTGGCCAACCAACGTCATCAGAAGGAGTTTTCATGGAGAATATCTCTGTTCGTACTTTGTTTGAACTTTAAGATTTATTTTTTGTACAGACTTAATGGAATCCTTTTTTTAGCATTAGTTTATAAGCCTCATTTTTTCAGTTGACTGTTAGAAATGAACATTCTAAAGATTTAATAATTTAAAGATTTTATCTAGCTGTGTTGAAGTTTTTAAACCCTTCAATACAGCTTAAGAATTCCTTAAAACATCTCTCTTGGAAGTTTCAAAGGCATTAGCATTGAATATATTCTAGCTTTAAAATGCCTTCTGGCTGAGGAGAATGTTTCATCCCGGAACGTCTTTGTTCTAATTTAAATAAGTTGCTTTGCAGGGCGTTAAAGCTCTGCGGCCCCTAATTTTTCAGCCATTCCTTGTCGTGGTTTCAAAGTCCTATACTTCAAGCCATCTGGAGTTTACTGCAGATTAAAACTCAGTGTTAACTCAAATTATTTTCAGGATTAAAGTGAAACAAAGCAAATCTGAGAAAAAAGGCTTTCTGTGTGGGGCTTCTTGCTATACATAGAAGATTTATGTTCAGTGACTGTGTGAAAAGAATATCTAGGTTATATCTATATCTATCTATCTATCTATCTATCTATATATATATAAGGGCACAATCGGACTTAAAATCTCATTCTAAAATGTTTAAAATGTCATTTCCACCACATCTCATGTTACCAATTCAATTCTGTGGTCCATTTTAAACATTTTTGATAACACATTTCTCTTACCACGAGTAATTAATAGTTAGCTTTTATATAATATTTTCACACTTTATGAGTAAGCTGATTGAAAATGACACCATAAAATAAAATAAACAGTTGCAACTCATTTTAAGAAATATCCATCATTTAGATATAACAGGTAACAACCTATTTGATTCCTTAATTTGGCGTACTTCAATAAAAAAGACATTATTACTTTTTCCTGCCGTCCTCTTGCTGTGAGTCTCCTCTCATTTTTCTGCAGGGCTCTTGTTCAAGAATAGTCTGCCTGCAATTGTAAATAAGTATGTCTTAAAATTCAAAATCCCTAGACTGGGTTCTTGCCGCGTGTTTGTGTGTAAAACAGGCTGCAGGGAGTCTATCTGAATAAACTCCCCACAGCACTGACTGAAGTGTGCTATCAGAGGTTCAGCGGTGGGACGCAGCTGCATCTGGACTCCTGTATGTTTCAGGATGGAGATGCTGTGGCGAGAGAAAATGCCTGGTCTTTTAAATGTAACCTACACCCGAACCTTCACCTGCTAAACAACCTGACACAGTCAGCATCTTTACACCCGGAATCAGTGGGTGCCTCTCTGATATGCATTATAGCCTGCAGCATGAATTTGCATGCCGGTCAAGGGAGGTTCATGCTGGAAAGTACTAGTTTGGGGCTGGTCTAGCCAAAAATAATCTTACTGGTTAATGACCCAGGTTCAATACAAGTTAAAATCTATTGACAACATCTATGGCATGTTTTTACAGTAAAGCACTTACAATGGAAATCCAGGCACTACATTCAAATAAACACACTTTCAGAGGTTTCACTGCAAGACCTAAAAGAATAGCGCAATGGATGCCGTCAGAATGATTTAAAAAAAAAACAAAAAAAAACATCACAACAATCCACAGATAATGCACATGACTCCAGTCCATCAATTAACATCTCGTGAAGTGAAAAGCTGCGTGTTTGGAAGAAACAAATCCATCATTAAGATATTTTTAACTTGCTGCTTCCAGCTAAAATACGAGTCCTCGATCCATTAGATTGCTTTCTGCAGTGTGAGTCATCTAGTCTGAATCAGTAGAGAAATATTCACAGATCAAGCACAGTTTACAGTCCAAAACAGCTCTAAACAAATATGTGACCCTGGACCACAAAACCAGTCTTAAGTTCCACAGGTATATTTGCAGCAATAGCCAAAAATACATTGTATGGGTCAAAATTATAGATTTTTCTTTTATGCCAAAAATCATTAGGATATTAAGTAAAGATCATGTTCCATGAAGATATTTTGCAAATTTCCTAACGTAAATATATCAAAACTTAATTTTTGATTAGTAATATGCATTGCTAAGAACTTCATTTGGAGAACTTTAAAGGCGATTTTCTCAGTATTTTGATTTCTATGCATCCTCAGATTCCAGATTTTCAAATAGTTGTATCTCGGCCAAATATTGTCCTATTCTAACAAACCATGCATCAATGGAAAGCTTACTTATTCAGCTTTGAGATGATGTATAAACCTCAATTTCAAAAAATTGACCCTTATGACTGGTTTTGTGGTCCAGGGTCACATATGTTAGTGGATTTTGATGTGAAGGATGGACTTTTTCACTGGAGGAAGAGTTATGAGTTATGAACTCTTATTTTGGCCAGAACTGATGGTTTAAAGTTAGATGATTTAATGATAGATTTGTTAAAGATGCAGGAAGACATTCATTGATGGACTGGAGGTGTGGGTACTTGTGGATTATTGATGTGATGTTTTGATCAGCTGTTTGGACTCTCATTCTGATGGCACCCATTCACTGCAGAGGATCCAATGATGAGAAAGTGATGCTACATTTCTTCAAATCTGTTCTGATGAAGAAACAAACTCATCTACATCTTGGATGGGCTGAGGGAGAGTAAATTTTCAACTAATTGTCATTTTTGTGTAACTATTTTACATTAAACATGTTAACATGTGATTATAGCATTATAAACAACACTTACTAACCCTGTTTGGGCAATTCAACTCCTTTCACAACCATATAAAACCTATAGCTTAACCCTATGTTACCCTGATGCTATTTCATCCATGTATAACAGTATAACTTAAGGACAATTTAAACAACTTCGGTTTTACAAATTTCACAGTAATCTTGGTGTCTGTATTTTATTAGCTGAATTACTGTCTCAAGTGCTTCAGAAATGAGGAAAATGCAATTATATGACATTAGTGCACTAATTGTCAAAGAACAAAACACCTTTTATATTGTATAAAGCATACGGCTCTGAACTCACATCAAATACCTTAATACAGCCTCTCCAAAAAGTATCTGTACATTTAAGAGAGCACGAATGTCACTGCATCATACAGCAAAATACAAAACTTTCTTTTTGTAAAATATGCTGCATGGAACAATGCTTGTGCTGTCTTTCTTTAAAATAAATGGCTCTTGGTTTGATATTTTGTGCTGTAGAGTTCAACAAAGACACTGACATTTTTAAGCATGACTTAAGCACACAAATATTTTTTGCAGTTTGGTAAACAGATTCTGATTACTATATACAGAACTCATATACAGAAATTACACAGTCAGTTTTAATATAATCACTATAGTTTTGCACATGAACTCACTTGAAGAACACACACAAACACTAACACTGCATAACAGCTCTATTATTAAAATATCCATATCTCTGTACAAAACTGGATTATAATTTATACGCAAATCATATCATAGCAGTGCCATACTGCCCTCTTGTGTCATTTATTAGCCTTGCAACTGTAGAGTTGCAATGGACAAGCAACTATCAGTTATTGCCTTTTCTGGAGGCATTAAAATAAAAATAAAAAATCACTGAAGTATAAAGATTTAACATGTTTCTGTTCAAAGCATTAGCGCAAAATTTATGAGACTCCTACCTGAATGGATCTCAGTAAATATGTCCAGGTCATATTTCACCCTAGAATCAAACAAAATATACATATTCAAAAGATAAGACAAAAAAGACAAAACATATGTATTTATTATAATCAAAATTAACATTTGCATTAAGAAAATTAAGCCTATTTGAGACTTCTTAATTTTTTAGATGTATTTATTTATTAACTTTAACAAAATACAATCCTCTCAAATTCTTAATACCAGTCTAAACAATTTACTTTATTATAATTATTATTATTATTATTATTTTGTTCTCACCATGCCAAAAAAAAAAAAAAAAAAAGGTTCTACAAACATTCTTGATTGAAAAAAAAAGGGTTCTATTTATTTCTTTGGATTTTGAGAGGTTAGGACAGGTTTTGTGAGATTTTGTATGATTCACCAACATTCAAATGTAATTCTTACCAGATCAAATTATTATTATTTTTTTTATTCTAAGCACCTTGTATAACAGCAACTAGTGATTTAATTGCACTCCACTGTACTTTGCCCATGAGCTGTAAGCAAAAACAAGTTTATGTGGGCCCCACATCTGTATGGTGTTATAGCCTGTGTGAGCATTTTTTGCACATGTCCTACTTTTTGTGACAGCAAAGATGTGATTTCTGTGTGCACTCCAGGGAGAAAAGTGAGTGGTTGCTGTGGCAACAGATGACATGCATCCAAATAAACAAAAACAATATGAGATGACTGACCCTTGATAGTAGCAGATTTCTTTCTCAGGAACTCATACAGAGATGCTTTGAAAGATTAGAGAAGGCTAAAGAAATGCAAACACTGATGGATGGGCAAATAAATAAAATGGATGAGAATCATACCTGGTTGCCATGGAGACATACCTTCTCCTCACTTCAATAACTGCTGAGCAGAGAGGATTCCAGGGTCTGCAGCGAAAGACTGAGGGAATAAAGAGGAAGAAATCCTTTCCCCAGGAACAGAAATAAAGAGAAATACACAGTCACTGCATTTCATGCATGCATAAAAATCCTTTGAAATGACATGTTAGACACATTGCTTATGCTGGAATACAGATGCCTTGCAGTCATGTTACTCTGGAGACTGAATATCAAGCAGCCTGCATTGCTATTCACATTCATTTCCATCAAAATAACAAGGGTAAATGTTTTTTTTAAGCTTTTATGAGCACAAAAGGAAGTCGACATTAAAGTAATACATTTTTACATTTGCAATAACATTCTTTCAATAATTATCAAGTTGAGGCACGTTTTAGGGTAAAAGTCAGCTAAAATCAATACTTTGTGGCCCGGTTTCACAGACAGCGCTTAGACTAAGCCAGGATTAGGCCATGGTTCAGTTAGGACATTTAAGTCATTTTTATAAACATGCTTAGAAAAAAACATTACTGGTGTGCTTTTTGAGACAAAACAAATGCACTGATATATTTTGAAGCTCCGTCAGTGCAAGTTTCTTTCAGTTGAAACAGCTCAGACTTACATTTTAGTCTAGGACTAGTCTTAAGCCTTGTCTGTGAAACCGGGGGCACGTGACTTAAACCTTTCCAAACCCCTTCTTCCCTAAAGCTCTCAAACCAGAAATTAATTAGGTAAACTTAATTTCAGAAAAAAATAAATAAACTAAAAGTGAACAACAACAAACTAAGATAATTTCTGAGCCGCAATGTCAACTGAACAAACAAAACAAATCAAACCAAGCTAAGGGTAGATGGTCTGGAGACATTAGATTAGGTTTGATTACATCATTTTTTATTTCTTTCTTACTGAGAGACATCGGGGGAAAGGTAAAATATCCAAACATTTATATGATTTCTCATAAAAATAATACATTCCTCTTACATTCTTATCATATGAATTTAAATGATTAAATGTGATATCAGGGTTATAAATATTAGGCCTGTTTACTGTTAGCATTACTGTTTTGCTATCATTATATTTGCAGTAATATTCCACTTAAAATCCCGTTTTAGGACAATAGCCAGCAAAAATGAACACTTTGGGGGTTTCAAACCTTCTGTTGTGCGCTCTCCATTATATAAAGCGCATATTCATTTATATAAACCTAATTTCAAACGAAACAAACAACACAAAGTTGTTCCACACTTAAACTGGGACATCTTGCATATCGTAAGGGCCTCTTTTTGTTTCTGAGCCATGCTGTTCAACCTATCCGCAAACGAGGGGGAGGGTAATTGCTTTGGAGACCCTACGTTTGATCGACAGCCGCGAAAGCCAATCCCAAATCAAACAACCGTTCAAACTGACCAATAGCGTCGCTCTCTGGGCAAATCCAGCCGAGCGGGCGGAGTTTAAACAAAAATGCCCGCCCACCATCCAATCGTTAGGTTGCGCGAAGGCTGCAGTTTCAGTTTGTTTTATTCACCATTTTGAGTAGCTGAAGGTAAAATTTAAACTAAATACTTTCGTAGAGCAGGAGTATTTCCCGCATTGTTTCATTTTTCACCACAGCGAGAGGGCGTTGGTTTTGCGACGTCACCTTTAGCCCTCTTGTGTTTTAAAATACCACATTGTGTTTGTATTTTTCCTGCTTTTCTTTTGCGCTTTCACAATTTTAACCTCTACAGTATTCCTGCAAAATGGCAAGACCAGTGAGGTACGTGGGTTTCCATTCGTCCTGCTGATGGCTGCTGCATGCACACTGAGTCCTGGGCTTCACGCATGTGCCAGGCATCCTTAGGTTTGCGTTTAGAGCTCGATTTTGTAACGTTTTTGCTCATTCGTGCGTGCGTTTTGCTCGTTGTCTCTTTCCCAGTGGCGGAGGACTGTCTCTTTTATATTTACGGCTATATCTCGCACGTTTCTAACGCGCATCAACCAGGATTCGGCAATCTGATATCCCTTGTGCATCACCTACCTACATTTCGAAATATATTTGTTGTGTGAGAAGCACTCAAAGGCTTCATGTTTTCTTGTAAGCCAGTGAGAATATGGCTTCCCATTCATCCTCGCCAAAGCTTCAGGAGGGGTAATAAAATCCTACTGAAGGTGCTCATTGGCCCATTCAAGTGATTTTGCAACCTGTAATGCGCACATATTTGCGCAAATAACTCAGGGATGCAGAAACAATAGATTGCGAAAGGCCGTTGGTGTTTTTGGGTAGGGAAGCGCGTTTTGAGGGATTTTTTTTGATAGCGGTAAATTAACTCGACGCGGGTAACGTCAGAGGGGGGCGGGGTGGCTGAGAGGGACCACACCTCCCGTTTGGAGTTATGTGGAAAACGTGCACAAAATTTGATATTCACTCGCCACATTTTGAGTTCAAATGGCAACGACAGATTAGTATATATGGCTGTGTTCTTTGTCTACGAAAGATGACCGAGGGCCGACGTAAAAAAGATGAAAAATATCGACTGTAACGTTACATAAAAATGCGCGCTGCCCTCACGAACGTCCACCATGGTAACCATAGGCGAAAGATAGTGTTATTACAATAAAACCTGTAGAAGCACTTTTATTAAAACATAAATTAAGACGAGATTCTAAAAAGAGTCTTACAGTGCTAACTATTGTTACTAATAAACATGTAACAAATGAGACATTTCCACCGAAATCGGTTTCACAAGCTTAATTATTAATTTTAATGAAAAGAAAATAGTAAATGACAATATTCTTGCGCAATTTGAAGAAAATTCCGAGTTAATTTTTTCAGATTTTACTGTTTAAAATATATTTTATTCTGTACATTATCAAGTGCTCTCTCAATTGATTATTAAGTATACTTAATATACTATTTCGGTCTTAATACTTAAAAATTTCATGTTTACTTCAATGTGTCACTTGCCATTTCTTTGTATTATTTATAAAATTTACTAGCAATTTTTGGGTGGAAAGTATTTCTGCACTACCCCTCCCCCAATTTTTTGTAAATTACACATTTAGTTCAATGAGTTACTTGCCATTTCTTTGTAATTATTTGTCAAATTTACTATCAATTTCTGAGTGGAAATGGTTTCTACACTATTTTTTCCGCCAGTGTATTGTAAATGATAATTCGAAAAGTCTTGTGATCCATCTAATTACTTAAAAGTAACTTGTGGCTCTTCAAGCATCTCAACACTGTGTTGGGCCTGAGTGGTTAAATGGGACAAGACTGCAGTATTAATGAAACTCTCATTGAAATGCAAATTGAGGAACTGTTTAACGATCATTAATTCAAGTAAACATAATGAAGCGAGGCATGTTAAATGAGCTTTGGTTTCCTGAAGAAATGCTGACCACCTTCCGATGGTCTGTAAGCGCTTAAAACATGAATTAACGCCACATGCACCGCTGCATCATAAATGTGTGCTTGGAACTGTCGTTACAGTATGTGTTCTCTCTTACAGGAACAGAAAGGTGGTGAATTACTCCCAGTTTAACGAATCTGACGATGCAGGTAATAAACCATCTCTAAAATCCATTGTTTAAGCTTTCAGAAAAGTATTCATGTTTAAGTACCAAGTTTACTCAATATTGGCATGTAGGGATTCTGCAGGTCAGTTCAAAACTGATTTAGATAATCGATTTGTGCTATTGTGTACTTGGTTCAGTGTGAATCTTCATTTTGCCTCCAGATGAGGACTATGGGAGAGAAAAGGAAACAACTAAGAAGATACGTGCTCCGCCTCGTGAAGTCAAGCACAAGAAGTCTAAGAATTCGCAGGAGGAGAGGCAAGAATCTGTCTATTTTCAGCATTTCAACAAATATTATCAGAATCATGCATTTTAAATTATTTTATACATGCCAAATGGTGCAAACGAGTGAATTTCATGACTGGTTTCGCATGTGTTCGGATCTCCAGGGAACATGAACCTTTTTGAGATCCGTTTTCTCCTTATGACCCACATATGCGGCAGTTAATTATAACTAGGAAATAAATACCACACACTAGGTCATTTTCCTTCAAAGATCAAACTACTAACATACTTTTTCTGTTGTCTTACAGCGAGGATTCAGATGACAAACTCTCCAAATCCAAAAATGATTCAGCAGGTAAATTGCGTTATATCATTTCATCTACGGTAGATGAATTATTGTTGGATCATAAAAAGATCATTACTCTAATCTTGTGTTTTTCAGATGACTTCGGTAGTGATGAAGACAATGAATTTGGAGAAGAGGAAGATGAAGATGGAGGAAGTGACTATGATGATAAAAAGGCCAAAAAGGGAAAAAAAGGAAAGGCAGAGAAGCCAGGCAAAAAGTCACTGAAGAGGAAACGTGGTGGAGGTGAGTCGCCGATCGACAAAAAATGCATTAAACATGAAGCACCAGATGTTAAACTATCAGCATAAAGTCTAGTCTTATTTTGGCTAAGAACTGCCCATTAAGACAGAATAAGTTCATGTGATCAACATATAAACAATTACAGGTTAGGAGTGCATGATCTGAAATCAGATGCAAATTAAATGAAGCATAAATGTATCTGTTGTGCATGACACTTACGATTCCTCTGCAGATGATAGTGATGATGAGGATAAAGAGGTGAGCCGGAAACCGAGGCAAGTGAGGCAGGCTGCATCAAAGGCTGTGTCCAAACAGAGAGAAATCCTTCTGGGAGATGGAGGAAGTGAGGATGAGGAAAAGGATGAGGCAGAACAGGCATACCTGGATCGTAAGTGTGCTACTTTTTAACTCTATTGTTACATATGTTTTTCATTCTGATTAAGCATCAATATTATTAACGTTGCTTATACTTGCTTATGATTTTGTCCTGGCAAATGATAAAACAAGTGAACAAAAACTTAATAGAAGCCTTTTTGACTTAAGCCAGTAATTAGACACCCGTATGTTACAATTTTCTCTGTTGCAGAAGAGTCAGGCAGTGATGAAGACTTCATGGTTGATGATGATGATGACAGCGACTATGGGCACTCCAAAAAGAAAGGCAAAAAAGTAGTGCAGAGAGGAGGAAGGAGAGTGGAGAAGAAGGACAAGAAATCCCCTAAACCCCGACTAAAGGCCACAGGTAACCACTGCCGCTCTTGAGATTTTAAGGTGTGGAAATAAGCAGCTTAGACAGTCTTCAAAATTTCTCTTTTTGTGTTTCAAGGAACAAAGAATGTCATATGGCTTGAAATGATCTGTAAATGATGTTAGGATAAAATAATGACAGTTATTCTTTTTGGGTCAACTATTCCTTTTAAGTCATGTATTTCTTGTTGGCCTGAAACTATTGAATTTGAACATGCCAAAAAGATGTTTTATGAAACATACTGCAGTGCTATTGTAGCCACAAGGTTCAGGTCAGTAAGATTATTTTAATGTTTTATTTGAATGTTATTTTATGCCTCAAAAACAATGTTACGAAATATGTACTATTTCAAATAACAGTTTTTTGTTTTAATATATGTTAAAATGTAATATATTTGTGTAATGGCAATGCTGAATTTTCAGCATCATTACTCGAGTCTTCAGTGTCACATGATCCTTCAGAAATCATTCTAATATGCTGATTTGCTGCTCAAGAAACATTTCTTATCATCAATATTGACGACAATTGCTGCTTCTTATTTTTGAGTTTTCAGAATTCTTTGATGATGAGAAAGTTCAAAAGAACAGCATTTATTTGAAATCAAAATATATTGTAACATAAATACCTTTACTGTCACTTTTGAACACTATTTATTAAAAAAAGAAAAAGAGAAACTCTTAATGACCACAAACTTTTGAATGAGAGTATAAACGTGTTTGTTTGTCCCTCAGTGAACCCCAGCCCCATGAAAGGCAAAGGTAAAGGTCGCCCAGCTAAAGCAGTGGAGAAATCCTCGCCTAAAGACGACGAGGAACCTGAGAGTCCCCTTGAAGATGAGGAGGAAGAAGAGGTGGAGAAGAAAGAGTCTCCTCCGTCCAAAAAGACAAAGGATGACGCCCCTGAAGACGAGGAAGAAGACGAGGAAGAGGACGGCTCAGAAGAGGAGGCTCCATCCGGGGAAGACTAGCCATGTTATTAACGTTGTCCCTTTCTTCTATTTTCCCTTTACACTCTTTCCTTTTTTTGCTTTTTTTTTTTTTTTTTGGGTTTGTTTGCTTTTCAGATTTATTTTTTCAGTGTCTGTTGTGGCCTGGCTCAACGGTTTGAACTCATTTTCTTTCTTTCTTTTAAACCTATAATTTCCATATCGCGAAGGACATTTTCCCAGAACTTGTGAGCGTATATGTCTATATATATTATTGAGTAAAATGTGACTGAGTCTGTTTATTTATGGGTATATAATCTTGAGGGAAGCCCATCGTTCCAACCAAGTAGCGTCGCTGCTTGCCCAGGGTAATTACATGACCGAATTCTCCAAAAATGCTTTTGCTCGTTCATTTCCGTAACATGTATAAAGCGTAGCGTTCACTCTGCATTGTTGCGACTGATGGTACTCATTCATGAAATGAATTGCTTTGTAAAATGTTCGTAAAACCATTCTTGCGTAAAGTATCGCAACTAAGGGCCTCACTCGTGCAGCGCAAATAAAAAATAAAAAAAAATAAACGCGTTTACAAACCGTTACAGCCAATTATATTGTGCTTGCATTTAACAAACGAGGAGCAAATTGTTGCATTCAGTTTGTTCGCAAAACCGTATTTGCGAAAATTACCACAAAATACAGAAATTTACCTATGAATAGTTTTGCGAAAAGTTCTACAACAGCGTTTCCTGAATGAGGTCCGATGCATTTGTTGTGTAGTGACTATCTAGAAAGCCATTTGTTAGAAAGCTTCGTAATAGTTGACAGCGTTTGTTTTGATACTAGCGGTCAGGGTCGTGCTTATCCGAGGATTCGTTTTGTATTTATTCAACATGCGCTTGCAGCTTTTTACATGTGGATCATCAGCTGAAGATCTGACATCTAATGCTCATGTTTTGAGAATTTCTTTCGTCGTGGTACACACTTTATCCAGGGTTTGCTATTCAGTTTGTAGTTTTACCTTTTAAATAAACTCTCTCGATTTGTGTGTAGTTTAAACCATAAAGCTGTTACTGTTTGAATAGAATATTCTGGGTTAAAAATGTCAAATTCTGTTTATGAAATCTGTCGAATTTCCACCGAAAATCTTTTAGATTTGTACCTCAGTTTGTCGTGCACTTACAATGGAAGTCTATACGGCAAGTGTACAATGTTTGTCCACTTGTAAGTGCATTTCTTTTTTAGCAAACTGAGATATGATTTTGAAATTTTCCTATAATACGTTCTGCAGATGCCATCCATTGAGCTAAGCTCATTTTGAACCTGGAATATTTCTAGATTCTTGCTCATTTCACTCTGAACTCTATAATGTGTGTTTTTTTGTGAATTTTTTTTCTTTTTTTTTTTTCTTTTTTTTTTCTCCTCATCCACCAGATCATCTCGTATAAAGGCTGCAGTAAGAATGCTTTCATCTCTTTTCTCAAAAGAGGCGCGCAGCGAGTGTTCTGAGATCGGGCCTTAAAACGGTTAATTGCACGGGAAATGTGAATTTGGAGTCTCGCGCACTGTTTCTGCCTTACAAAGCCTGTTTTTCAAAATTTTGTACCGCAAAGATAAACGTTCAGAAACCAGGACTCTTGCCCGTTTTTGTCCGGAGATTGTATTGCCGCATGTTGAGGGATGTCTTCAACCGAGCAAATAACGTTTTAAAGAGTCAAATGTTGTTATTCTTCAGCCCTAGATCAGATGCGTTTGTGACAGAGAAGGCGTATTTGCACTGTGAGGATGGAGAAGAATTGTACTATTCATACCTTATGTGTGTTTGCTCATTAAATATATATTTCTGTTGCTGCTTGTTTTTAATTTCAGACACATATGATGTATATCCCATGATGCATTTCAAGGGGCTTTTCTGTCTACAGCGCATACATGGCATTCTGACTAGGTTCGATCCTTTCTGCCAGGCATCTCTGAATATTTTCCACTCGTGCTGTCTTTGAATTGGTTTTTAACCTAGCTGTCCAAAAATGTAAGAATGTTTTGTTTTTTTGTGCTTGATTTTTTTTTTTTTTTTTTTTCCTTCCTCAGATTTTTTTTTTTTTTTTTTTTTGTATTGTTTGTTTTTTTAAGAAAAGAAATAAAATGTATCTTCATTTTAATGAGAAGCTGTCGTACTGGTGTCTTCTTGTGCAAAACGCCTTCCTTGAAGGTCTACATTTTATAAATCTTTTACGTATGACACTATAATAGGTTAGTGTGAATGTTATTTAAATGTTTTCATTAATCAAAAGCAATTGTTTTTAACAACCTTGTTTTTAGCCAGATTGTCTTAAAGTGATGAGAACATTAAGAAGTAGCATAAATTAATGCTTCCTCAGTGAGTTTTTGTTTGTCTGTCACCGAAAAAACACAATTTTAAAGGAATAGTTCACCCAAAAATTAAAATTTACTCACCCTTAGGCTATCCAAGATGTAGATGAGTTTGTTTCTTTGTCGGAACAGATTTGTAGAAATTAGCATTACTTCGCTCTCACCTCTGCAATGAATGGGTGCCGTCAGAATGAGAGTCCAAACAAATCCGGAAGCAATGGTTTAAAGTTTAAAAGTCTTAATGATGGATTTGTTTCTTACAAACATGCAGCCTTTCACAAGACATTAACTGATGGACTGGAGTGGTGTGGATTACTTTTGGATTATTGTGATGTTTTTATCAGCTGTTTGGGCTCTCATTCTGACAGCACCCATTCACTGCAGAGGATCCATTGATGAGCAAGTGATGTAATGCTACATTTCTCCAAATCTGCTCCAATGAAGAAAAACTCATCTACATCTTGGATGGCCTGAGGGTGAGTAATTTTTCAGAGATTTTTCATTTTGGGGTGAACTATTCATAGTTGAATCAGTTCTGACAGTACTTTAGAAATCTCGGATGCTGACAAAACTGCATTCTCTAGAAACTAGATGAAAAAAAAATCACATCCATAATGCATAACTGTCTGAATTATCTGAGTATAATGGGGATATTTGAGACACTTCTATGTTGCTAGTATAATTCTTCATAATATGAATTACGATTTGATCAAATTAGGATTTATAGTTTAAATATAGCAGGTGCAGGAATATGAAGTGCTTATTTTCCAGTTACTAATAAAACCAACTCCAACTTAATTTTAGTAGTGTTTAAGTTAGTCATTCTATCTTTAAGTCGTCAACAGTTGCGATACTAAATTCCAACACATGATGCCAGTGTTGTCAAATTTCAGCTCCTACAAATGTGCAGTCTTTTTTACAGTCTAGAATGGTCTGAGACTATTCAAAGACGTGTTAGCCATATTTTTGCATTTTTAAGCAGATTTTTCTGGTATCAGTAACTTTTCGTAACTACTACAACTTTTTACTTTCACTCCTTACTTTTTTTTTTAAACAATCAATATTATTTCTTGTCACTGCAGCCTTTTTCAACCTACTGTACTGGTGTAAGGGAGCAAGAAGAATGCTAACGTTGTGGGTGAGACTGAGGGAGTTAGCGATGTCGACATGACTGAGAAATTAGAAACATTCCCAGGGCTGTACAGGGCGACAACTATGAAAAAATCAGTCTGTGCGATTAATATTTTTCCACAGTAGCACACCTGCGATACAGTTTTGTAATGTATGTGAGCCTGTTTAAACCTGTTGTATGTTATTAGTCCAAATTCACAGTCCAAAAAACATCAGTCGAGTGTTCGAAATAACTTCCTTTTGTGATCTGACATGGTTTCATACCCTGCAAAAAAGCCTGCACTGGCCCTTTACGGGCTGCCAGCACAGGGCCCCTGACAATTTGCTCATTGGCAAAACGTTGGCCCCTTAGCATTGGCCCTGCACGGGCAGCCCTCACTTAGCCTCCAGGAAGCCTAAGCGCTGTTTTATTGAAAATAATAAAGTTTGAAGTCACCGTTATGGAGGTAAGTGCTTGCTTTAGTTGGGCTCTTGACCCTTGACTTCTTAACTTTAAGTTTTTCTCTGGCTGCTGTAACTGTGTGTTTCTGAAGCACATTTGTTTAGCAAAAGTTGTGAGAAGACCAGATGATGATGTTATTGATGATTCAGGCATCATGTAGTGTCTTGATTCACTGATCTCATCCAGAGGCTGATCTCTGAAAACATTATTTAGGTTTAATAATTTCACTTTATAGTAGCCCTAGAATACCACTGCATGACATTTTGTCCTTACTTACCCTGAAACTTACCCTGAAAATTAGTTGGCAACACTGGTAGGGAAATGTTTGCACTACAAACAAGTGTTCATAATTAAAATAATAGGGAAAGACACGCCAGTTTGCAATATCAAGCAGCAAAATAAGTTGCTTTGTACAGTTAAAAATAGCTGGAAGCGGATGACACTGGAAGCCATAAATTTACAAATGGCCAAAACCAAGTTTCAGGAGTGACATATAAATCCCTCATAAATGTGGGATTCATTTTCGAATGGGATAAAAAATGTTCTCAAAATAGACGTTCAAGCAATGCAGACTAATAGATTAATTAAAAAAATAGTAGAATTTTTGTGTCAAAATATTTTTTTAAATGTGTCTGCAATTTTTTATAAAATGATGACTAGAAAATCTTGCAATTCTTTCACTGTACATTGCTATTCTTGTTGTGGTAAAAAGTTAATGGTTTTGCAGCACTGCGACAATTGTTTTATGTAACTGTATGATTAAAACAGTACCATCATGACGTTAGGCGTGTCCAGATGTTAGACAAGACTCTAACAGGTGTTTTACATATATTTTTGTATTAAAAAAATCAGCTCAAAAGTTGGCAGCCTTGCAATGACAGAAGGCTAAGTCGATTAACACTGCATTATAAATATACTTTATTCTTATAAAAATATCCAGATGGATTGAAGAACACAGATTAATCATATATTGTCGCAGTCGTATTTTTATTGTATTGATGTTTCATCAGGTAAAATGTCTCCATCCGCATTTTATTCAGCTACTGCGATAGCTAGATGTCTTTGTCCATAGAACGGTACATTCACACGCGGGGCGTTGGTGTTGTATGGAAGGCCGTATTATTAAATTTGTCTTTACACGTCATTGTATTTATTAATCAAAAAAATTATGTTATGCTACATAATGTAGTATTTAGATTATTTAGGTTAAAGATTAGAAAAAAAAGTGTAGGGTTTGCAGTGCAGTGCTAGTGGACTTTTATTTTGACACATTTATATTTTGATTTTGACTATGCGTAATTACGCGTCTACACGTTAGAACGTCTGTACACGAAATAACGCGTGTAGACGCAATAACGTGTACAGGCGTTATTTCGTCTGTACACGTGACGTGTAAAGACAAATTTAATAATACGGCCTTCCATAGTCGCGTCGCGTGTAGTTAGGACACGGTGTTAGACTCAATCAGACTTCCCTTCTATGTACTATTTCTAACCCATTCAAACTCATCTATCTGTTTCTTATCTATCTATCTAAAAGATATAGCACACCCGGTGAG
>JAFVLL020011354.1:0-29457 GCA_021397915.2 Tor tambroides
TCAATTGAATTTGACACAGGTTAACTTCACTCAAAGTGTAGTAACATCTACAAGCAATATGAATGCTCCTGAGCTAAATTTCAGCTGTCCCAGATGGGGTTGAATACTTATGCAATGGAATAATTTATGTTTTTTATGTATAATAAATTTGCAAATATGTTAAAAACCTGTTATTTTTTCATTATAATGTGTGGAGTGTAGATTGTTGTGGGGAAAAAAAGTAATTTAAAGTGGTTTAACCAATCTTTTGGGAGATGCAGCCCAGGATGTTTCGAGTAATCCCGAAGACCTTGATTACCTGCTTCAGGCGTGTTTAATCAAGATTCAACTTAAAACTCTGCAGGAAGGTGGACTTCCTGGAGCAGGAAGCTAAAAGCATTAATGATGATCTCATCATGTGTTATCAGGTAACTTCTCTTCACACCAAGTTGATTCGGTGGATGGTGGACCTTCTGCTACTGATGGTGCCGGTCCAGGAACCGAATCTTCCAATGCCTGAATTGGACGCCACTGTGGACGTGTCTGTTGAGAAGCGGGAGGAGGATGCAGGAACCTCTCTGGGAAACTTGACTACATCTCCAAGCACATCACAAGGTAATCTTATTAAATTCAGTGCATCAAGAGGATACACCTTAGATGCTTATAGTTAAGCATACAAATTGTCCTGCAGCTCTTGTCAGGCTATTGTAGAGGAGGCAATATGGAAGAGTTCAACTCAGGATGACAAAGAGAATGAGCTCTACCAACTTGCTAAACTTCAGGTGCTTATCAATCCCTCTGTTCTTCTCAACCAAGGTCTCTTTCTTGAGTAGCAATACAAATTGACTTCTCGCGTGAAATGCCATGGATTCTTCTGCATTGTGTTTGTTCAGAAAGAGTGTAGCGAGTGGGTGGAGGCCTGTTGAATACTACTGTCGGATGTGAAGGGAAGTCCTGTGGACCTGCAGTTGTCTGGAAAAACTGTGCTACAGCCTGTGAGTGACATCTTCATGGGCTTTCTGGTAGAATACAGCTATGCTAGTACAGAATATAACTTTCTTGTATATCTTCTTAGCTTGAGCAACAACCAGTGGAACCTATCAAAGAAGATGAAGAAGAACCCTTGACCATAAAAGATGCCACTGGGTCTTATTCTTTCCAAAGTGCTGATGAATATGTAACTAACACTTTTTTTCATATAAGCTGTTAGCTTGCTAGCTATATAGCTAGTTTGGTTACATGGATTACTACCGAATAAATGCACCAAATCTTCTGCAGGGGGCAAAGAAAAGGCTAGCAGACATGACAAAGATGGCTCAGTCATGAAGCTAGTTGGTTATGATGGCAATATCACTGAGAAGAACTTAGGAGAGGACACCATCCAACTTACAGGGGTGAGTGTACCATATCTGTTTCCATTAGCTTCCCATCTACAGAGTGTAAAGCATAAATCTTTTCTTATTGTTTTCTAGACTGAAGAACTTGTGGTGTCTCCTCACACTGAAAATGCCAAGGAAGCCTTTGATGCATTAGAAACAGTGAGAACTTTTCACCAAGAGCTTCTGTAAGTATTAGAAGTAAAATTTCTTCTTAAAGGATTAGCTCACTTCCAGAACAAAAATTTCCTGATAATTTACTCACCCCCATGTCATCCAAGATGTTCATGTCTGTCTTTCTTCAGTCGAAAAGAAATTAAGGAATTGAGGAAAACATTCCAGGATTTTTCTTCATATAGTGCACTTCAACAGGAACCAGCAGGTTGAAGGTCCAAATTGCAGTTTCAATGCAGCTTCAAAGGGCTCTACACGATCCCAGCCAGACCGAACTCCATCTGATTTTCTCCTCAAACTTCAAAATAGTCTGACATTATTGTTTTACCCCTTTTTTGAAAAGGGTGTTTGATTTAGGCCCAATCCCATTTCTACCCCTTAGCCCTTCCCCTTTCCCAGTAGGGGTGTCTCGATTCTCTTTTGGTTGGAGGGGAAGGGGAAGGGCCAGATAGCCCTTCAAACGAAGATTTTTCTGGACCACACTTCAAACGAAGGGGCATGAGAATTATGTCAGCATACACCTGCAATGGCTGCCCGAGCGAACAAAAATAACCATAAATGTAAGCATTTTTTGGCATTAATAAATAATGTAATAAAGTTTTATGTTACATTCAATCGTGTGTTCATATTTACGGTCATGTTATTCAAAGAAATGTTTGCAAAAAATCGCTAAAGTTTGCTAACGTTAAACCATTACTGACAACATATTTTCATGTCTGATCAGGGGGATAACCACCATAGACATTGCAGGGGGGCTAGTCCCCCCAATAATTAGTAATCGCTAAACTTTTTTTCTTATATGGCCAATTTGAGAGAGAGAGAGAGAGAGATGAAAGTTGCATGTACGCGCATCTGTGCGTCTCTCTCTCTCTCTACAACGAGTGAGTTTAGGCTACTTCAAAAACAGCAATTTTATCCTCTCGTTGCTGGAAAATATAATGTAGCGATTCAGTATTTAAACTATGTTGTTAATAAAAGTCGCAGGGGCAGTGTTGAGTTTCTTTGCTCCTGGATGTGTGAGCTGCGTGATCTCTGATATGTGTGTGTGTATGTGTGTCCGTAATCAGTGCATTAATATAGAACGGTAATTAAAGGCTCTAATGCCCTCCAGCACACCAGTAAAGGTTTGTGTATTGTAAGAGTTAGATGACGTATGATGACGTGTAACGGTATAGTAGTGGTGTCCCATTTCTTAGGGAAATATTTTCACCCCTACCCCTTGGCACTCTGTTTCAGGGGACAAGGGGAAGGGGTATAAAATAGAATTGGGATTGGGCCTTAGTCTTTGCGGGTTTGCTTTGTAAACACTAGGTCGATAATTCCGCCTACGTCACGTCTGAACTACGTAATGTGTGAAGTTGTGGCATTGCAGAGCTAGTGCAAGATGAGCATTGCACTTGCACCAGCTCTGTGTCCACAACTTCACCAACCCAGTGTTTATAAAGCGAACATGCAAAGACTAACAAATGCTCTTTACAAAAAAAGGTAAAACAACGATGTCGGACGATTTTGAAGTTGGAGAAGAAAATGAGATGGAGTTTCTTTTTGAACCGAAGTACACAGACGATGAATATAACCACATGTGACTTTTCCAATGTGATTACGTAATACGTAATTACGTAAGTCGTAGATGCGCATAGCTAGTGCAAGACAAACATTTGTCGTTAAAAAGTATATCAGTTTTTATTTTTTTTAGAAAATGACCAATCGTTTCACTAGATAAGACCCTTATTCCTCAGCTGGGATCGTGTAGTGCCCTTTGAAGCTGCATTAAAACTGCAGTTTGGACCTTCAACCCATTGGCTCCCACTGAAGTCCACTATATGGAGAAAAATCCTGGAATGTTTTCCTCAAAAACCTTAATTTCTTTTCGACTGAAGAAAGAAAGACATGAACATCTTGGATGACATAGGGGTTAGTAAATTTAAATTCAGAAGTGAACTAATCTTTTAATAAGATCTGTAGTGATCTCTACATAAGCTGTATTTTCCAGAGATGTAGAGACGCGAGCTATCAGCGCAGAGGTACGAGCGCTAAAGGCCGAGGAAGACCTACAGGCAGCTCTGGACAAGATACAAGATCTGTAGAGGCTCGGCCCAGTGTCGGGGCCAAGTCTAAGTGTGTCAGAGGTTAACATTAAATGTCAGATACAGAACATTTTAGCAAATTTTGCAGGCAAAAATGTCCATTGTCTGTTGTGGATTGTCAGTAGTGCAGTGATTTATAAAGCACCACTTATACAAGTCTCTTTCAAACCAAGCAGCTTTCTGTTCGTCAACTTGGCAAATTCGACTTGAACCTGTTGTGAAAATTTTTTATTTATGTAAATTGAGCATGAACTGACCTGTTTCTAATCTCTGATTATATTTATCCTTTACAGCTAACAAGAAGAATGTTACACCTGCAGGCAAGGCCCCCCCCAGCACCCCTTCTGAAGCTAGAACAAGAAGTCAGAAACCTGAACCCAGCCCGAAACTGTCAAGAGGCACCAAGAAACGCTAAATGGAAGTAAACACCATACTGGCAATCAGTAATAAAGTATTTAATAGACACATCTGTATTTGAAGTGTACTTGTATTGCACATATCATAAAATGAATATTCAGTTTGAGATTTGCTAGAGATTATATTTAACTGTAAATTATTAGTGTTATTAAAGATTAAGTTAAAGGATTTGTTCACTTCTGAATTAAAATTTCCTGATAATTTACTCACCCCCATGTCATCCAAGATGTTCATGTTTGTCTTTCTTCAGTCGAAAAGAAATTAAGGTTTTTGAGGAAAACATTCCAGGATTTTTCTCCATATAGTGGACTTCAACAGGTACCAACAGGTTGAAGGTCCAAACTGAAGTTTCAATGCAGCTTCAAAGGGCTCTAGCTAAGGAATAATGGTCTTATCTAACAAAACGATCAATCATTTTCTAAAAAAAAAAAAAATTCTATACTTTTAAGTCACAAATGCTCATCCTGCACTAGCTCTGCATCCACGACTTAATGCATTATTACGTAGTCATGTTGGAAAGGACACTTGTGATGTAGGTGAAAATACCGTCCCAGTGTTTAAAAAGCAAACATGCAAAGACTAACAAATGCCCTTTACAAAAAAAGGTCAAACAACGTCGGACGATTTTGAAGTTTTTGAAGATTTCGAGTTTTTCGCCCTACCCTATCTTTTTGAACCGGAGTACACAGATGAAAAACTAACCACGCATGACCTTTCCTACGTGATTACGTAATGCGTGAAGCCATAGATGTGCATCGCAGATCTAGTGCAAGATGAGCATTTGTGGTTAAAAAGTATATCAATTTGTATTTTTTTTAGAAAATGGCCGAACGTTTCACTAGACAAGACCCTTATTCCTCAGCTGGGATTATGTAGAAGCTGCATTGAAACTGCAATTTGGACCTTCAACCTGTTGATCCCCATTGGAAAAATCCTGGAATGTTTTCCTCAAAACCCTTAATTTCTTTTCGACTGAAGAAAGGCATGAACATCTTGAATGACATGGGGGTGATTAAATTTTAATTCAGAAGTAAACTTATCCTTTAAAATGAGAGTTAGATGGTGCAAAGGCAAATATCGACCCGTACGGATAAATTAAAAAATCTTGAATATCATCCGATTACCAATATAGTGTAACCGATATACAGATATATTGTGCATGTCTATGTAAAATTACTCATATGAAACTGTTCTTCCTCAGTAAACATTGAAGTCATGTTGTCTTTACATCATTGGTGAGTCTTTGTTAGCATCATCTGAATCATCACCTACAGTCAGGCTTTGATTGGCAGGTCTAGTCAAACTGGTAAGGTCGATGGATTGGGTCAGGACATCAGGAGGTATGTTGAGGACCACTGCCGGCTGCTCAGAGTGCAGATTGTTCAGGAGCTGCAACAGTCGAAGGTGTACGACCACTGGAGAACCAGCGAGAGACTCTACAGAGGCCTTCAAAGCCTCACAAGCTGTCTTTTCTCCCTCTGCAGCGATCACCTGTGCGAAGCATAGTGGTTAAAAAGCTGAGAGGTTGTGGGTTCAAATCTCATTTTGTACTGATGGCCTTACTTTGACTTGTGCCTGACGTCTCGCTTCGGCCTCCACAGCGAAGTTGTGTTGCAGCTCGGGTGGAAGACTGATTTCTTCTCTGCAAGAGTGGACGTACGTTATGAGTGCCTTGATGGGATGACTTTTGGAGTCTAATCTGTTCAAAATACTTACATTTCCGCTCTTTCCACTTTAATACCCCACCTGCAGGTTACTGAATCTAAACTGACCTGCACAACGAATGAAAATTTAGTAAAAACTTATTGTTTCAAGCCATCATGAGGTGTCACATCTGTTGACGTCTACCTGAATCTCCTGGGCCATCCGTTTCCGGTCCAGCAAAATGTCAGTGAAGGAATGATGGGCCAGTATCTCTCTAACAGAGACCTGCGTCAGAGCCTGGAGCACATCTGGGACGCCAGCGAGGGAGGAATAACACACGGACATGTTCTCGATACGATAGTAACACACTGCGCTCACTTCGGTACACACCAGATCTTTGGTCACCACCTGAGGATACAATGACATGGAATTATATGGCTTGTTGGAGAGGTGTTTTATAACTTTTCAGACTTTTCTCAGCAGTTGACAAAATGGGCCATAAAAATCCTTTTGACTTTCTTTGAAAGATCTAAGCCATATCTAGAGAACTAAGGGGGTGGGTGTTTTGATTGGGCTAGTCTTTAACCAGTTGCCTCCCTTATGTTTACATACGAGTGTAAGTGGGATGGTGTTTGTCGCAGTCAGCTTTTTAGAGTGCACTTCATTAAATAACTCAAAGGTCATCTCAGAAAATACAATGCTGCCTATAAAGACCTTAATCAGGGTAGCAGTAGCACCATATTTAATTTCTGACAGGAATGAAAGTGAGGCTGTGAGGGAAAAAAGTACAGTGCTTTCAGTGGATTACACTGTTGTTCAGCAACATGTTGACTGTTCAGCAGACACAACGTCTTTCCGAAAAAACTTTCAGTTGACAAAAACACTATACAACACGTTTTTAGACCTTTATACAGTGTGTTCCATCGTAAAGCCTTCCAGTTGTCCCTTATATGTTCCTTTTCATTCACGTTAAATTCAATATGGCGTCCAATCTGATTAAGGTCTATCTGTAGAATATATAAAGGCTTTTTTGTTACTTTGAAAGCAAAGAAATTACCGTGTGAGAAGGGATCTTCAGTATTTTCAGACGAATGTCAACTATATGGCACACATCCAAAAATGGAAGATAAAACATCAGCCCTGCAGCAAAAGTTTTTTCATTTATTTAAAAATGTTTAAGAAAAAACACTATTTGTTTATAAAAAAAATAAATAAAAGTATACAGTCAGAAAGTGCAGCGTCAGCAGGAACAGCTTGATTGAATGCTGATGAAGCACATGCTTCAGGACGTCTGCGGCTTAAACCCACACAGACGCTAATGAAATACACTTTCATCTGCACTTCTGCTTCCACTCCTGTTTAAAAAATCAATCTCGGAGGATATCTTTGACGTCATCACGGTGGCTCACCTGTGATGCAAAATTCCAATTTTCAAAAAACGTGGCCTGTCTCGTGATCTGCACGGAACGACAGAACGCGTTTATCTTGTACAAAAGGTAATCTGCCGTCCATAAAACACATTAATAATATAAATTCACGTACGTTTAGAGCCGGCGCGTGCATTTGGTGTTAAACCAGTACTGTCAGTTTTTGTCTATTATTTCGCAGTTGTGTGTTTACGGTGTTGACATCATGAGGGAATAACATTTACGTTTAAACAGCCATGTTTTTGTCAGCTATAAGTAAGTAAATTGTGTCCCACTTGTGTTTTTAGCTGTCAAGATGACCCAAGACCAGCTCCTCACGGGTTTGAAGAAGGATGTCCGCTCTCTTCTGGTTTCTGCAAAGCATGGTTTGACCACTGAGCAGCTCAAGAAAGACTACCAGACCATGCTTGGCTTCCCCATGCCCCTCAGGTTACTGGGATTCAGAAATGTTTTGGATATGGTCAAGGAAATGCCGGATGTTGTGCACTTGGAATACCACCTCGACGGCAGCATCATTTTGAAAGGTGATATCGGCATTTAACCCTTTGTTTTGCTGGTAAATCACCGTTTATGGCCTAAAGAATGACTATACTGAATATTCATGCAAAAACTTCTTGAATACACCATGAAATTGCTACATTTGCTTTATATGAATTGCTTCATTCCATTGTTGGTCATAAGCTGTTGGTATTGGGAGAGGGGCTTTTTTCACTCTAGTGGGCATTTGATTGGACAAATGTTTAGACACGCCCACAAGTGCAAGATGAGTCATCAATATTTTACTCTATAGATATTTTAATTTCTTTTATTATCAATATTACAGCTTAAATGGACAGTTCACCTGAAAATGAAAATTCTGTTTTAATTACTCACCCTCATGTCGTTCCAGACCTGTAAAGCCTTCTACAGACTGCACAATTGTAGCAATCCTATAAGATCATTGCATGTCACATTCATGTGACATGAATCTAATAAACTTGGGTACGACACACATGTAGACGATGATGACACCTATTGACTCGTTACACTACGACACACATTTCTATAGAAGAATAAAACGTCATCAGCATGCACTAGTGGTAAACAAAAAAAAAAAGCCTGATGAATCACACTTTGGTAGTTGTAGTTTTTATGTGGGCTGAAAAAAATGTGGAAGCAGCGAAAGAGGAAGGAATAAGAGCTTGAGGTAAACAGTTGTATGTTTTAGCGCCTTGTCATGTTGATTTCATGTTGCATTTTTATTGGCTGGTCAGTAAACGTGGGTCGTAGCAGCAAACACACTGTGCGATGATCATGCCGAATTTCTGACACTGTCAGAAAATTATCGTAGGCTATCTTTGGTCACAAGACCATGACAACGGCCGTCTTTGAACCTCTCTCACTGTACGACAGTTTAGGAGTAATCGATCAGGAGCCATGATCACAGAAATAGCCATGATTCTTTTTCGTCTGGGTCAGACGAAAATCGTGCAGCGTGTCTCGGGCTTAAGACCTTCGTTACTCTTCGGAAAACAAATTAAAATATTTTTGATGAAATCTGAGCGCTTTCTGACCCTGCATAGACAGCAATGTAACTAACACATTCAAGGCACAGAAATGTAGTAAGGACATCGCTAAAATAGTCCATGTGACATCAGTGGTTCAACTTTAATGTTACGAAACTACAAGAATACTTTTGTGTGCACAAAGAAAACAAAAACAGTGACTTTATTCAACAGTTTCTTCTTCCGTGTCAGTCTTTGACGCGCATTCACGAGAGTACCACAACGCATGCCATAAAAAAAACTAAAAAAAAAACACTTAAAAAATGTTACTTGAAATAAAAAAATTCTTTTTAAATATTAAAGTTTTTTTTTTTTTTTTTTCTAGCGGGTAGCCAAGGTAACATTTCTGAAAAGTTTGCTTTGGAAATCTGTTTTAAACACTCTAAACGAATTGTGTTCTTCGAAAGAGGGACTTTACAACTATTAAATTTTTTTTTTTCTGTTTGCAGCTGTTGGAGATGAGAGCACCAGAGGCATCCAAGAGCTGGTGTCCAAACAACGCGACCCCAAATCCAAAGCCAACACTCGGAGGGGAGCACCAGGAAATTTCCACATTTCTTACCCTCGGAACCAGCCTGTTATTCTCCCTCGCCGTGGCCAATCAAAACCCGCCCTGCCCGCTCAACTGCGCAGCCAACTAAAACAATTACTATCGCATGGCCCGGTCCGATTATCAGAGCTGGAGTCCAGGTATATGGTGCAGTTCGGAAGGCCACTTAACATCACGCAATATGGCTTCTACTCCATTTCCGAGATGTTGGCAGCTGCCGCGGATTTCGTAATCACGCAGCAGAGTCGCACAGGCTCGCAACTGCTTCTGAGGAACGCCATTATGCCACAAAATCAGATCAAAAATCTGATGACAAATCTTTCTAAACCATGTATGTATATGATAATGGATTTCTGAAGACATTGAGGTTGATATAATGCTCTTTTTCTGGTTCAGATCTATTGTTTATGTCTTTTCCATGATAATTGTTTAGCAGTGGCATCTCCTTTGGTGGCAAAACAGAAGCCAGTCAGTCCTAAAGCAACTTTGCTGCCAGCGAGAAACCAGCAAGAATCGCATTCCCCCCCTGCTGTTCCTCAACCAGAGCTGGTGAAGACAGAGCACTCTTTTGAAGAAACTATATTTAAGGTTTGGATATTTGTATGAAATTAGGATGATATTTCGTGTTTTGCTATATATAAATTAATACTGTCAAGGTAAATCTTCTTACAGCTTGAGGAGGAGCTCAGACAGCAGATCTTCGAGAAGGGCACTGCTGGCACCGTCAGCAGCGACCTGAAAGATAAGCTACGGAAGGTCTGGCATAACAGCTTTAAAACGCAGCCTTTCTTGTCTCATCTTCTCACCTTGGCTTATTTTTGAGATATGGATCTTTTTTCAGGTTGTAGCTGAAAATGGCAACGGGATCTCCATTCACAATCTTCCCACAGAATACAAGGTATTCTCACAAAGCCTGTCAAGACCGTATCTGACTTCATATCTGAAAAAGAAAATAAGAAAATGTATTCTGCCTACAGAAAATTAAGCCTATTTTGCATGTGTTTTTTTATTTTTACGGAAGCCTGTTGTCGCCACAGAATAAAAAAAGTTAATCGATACTCTCTCACATTTCTGACTTTTTTTCTCGCAATTCTGAGTTTATATCTTACAATTCTTACATTGTTTTCACAATTTTGAACTCTAAATTCTGACTTTATCGCAATCTAAGTTTGTAACTCATAATTCTGACTTTATTCTCAAAATTCTGAGTTTACATCTCACAGTTCCGTTTGTTTTCCTGTCGTAGAATAAAAAAGAAAAGTCATCGCAACTTTTCTTACAATTTGAGAAGTAACAATTTTTTCTCGAAATTGTGAGTTTACATTCTGCAATTCTGACTTTTTTCAGAATTGTGAGATTATATCTCGCAATTTTGTTTATCTCACAGTTCTCTTTTCTTAGAATTCTGAGTTTACAAATTGCAATTCAGTTTTTTGTTCCTGCTATAGAATTTTCTCTTGAGTATTTTTTTTTTTCAGTATAATATCTCACAATTCTGAGTTTATATCGCACAATTATAACTCAAAAAAGTCCGAATATTGAGCAGGAAAAATCTGAATTGTGAGAGAGACAATTACCTTTTTTATTTATTTATTTTTTATCCTGTGGTGGAAACAAGCTTCCATAGATTTTGGATTGAAACTGTATGTTATAATATGTAGTCACCCAGAGGTAATGCAAAATAAACCTTGATTTGATAGTTGGAATATTGTATCACTCTATTAAAATGAAAACATCATATCTTGCGCAAATTTTTCTAGATGGCACCAGTGAGCTATTCTAACTTATGGTGTGTTTTTTGCTGTTAGCGAATGTATGGTGAGGAGTTGCCAGTGAGCCAGTATGGCTTTCTGAGCATGACAGAAATGGTTGGGGCTTTGAGTGACACATTGTCCATCCAAAAAGGTGCTGACGAAAGTGAAAACCAATGGATGGTTGTGGAGTTCAAACCGAATGACATACAACCCACTGAACCTGGTACTTAGCTTTATGTCATATTGATTTGAACAGACAAATGAGTGCTCCTACCTTATTGATCATCTTTAATGAGACTTTGATTGTGATGTATTCCTTTTGCAAGAATTATCCCCGGGTCATGGCACCACTTCCAGCCTGACCAACGAATCACAGAATCCCTCCAGCAAAGCCTATTACTTCAGCTGTACCGAGTCGGCCTGGGAGCGCAAAGAGGCGGAGCAATACACAGACTCCCAAGAGTCCGACACTGAGCTCAGGGTCACCAATAAAACCATCCATCAGGTGAAGATTCATTATTGATAATCCATTATCATTCCCTCCTATATCAATCTAAAGTAAACTTACAAAGTTTACTTTAGTAAAGCTGTGTAGTATATATATATATATTTTTTTTTTTAAATTTGTGCCTTTATAACTACTAGATATAATTACTACGTCATTAATACTATATATAATGGAATAACATTTATGATCTTCTATTATATGTAGTATTTTATGCTGCCATTATATCATAATATTAACAAAATAAATTCAGAAATAAACTCTCTTTCTCTCTCTCTCTATCTCTCTCTCTCTCTCTCTCTCTCTCTCTCTCTCTATATATATATATATATATATACACTATATTGCCAAAAGTATTGGGTCACCCCTTCTAATGAACAGGTTTGACTACTTCAGTAATTTCTATGAGTACAAATCTTAATGTTGAAGCATATAATGATATTCTAGGAAATTGTGTGCTTCTAATATTATAGCAACAGTTTGGACAGGACCCTTTTCTATTCTAACATGACAATGTCTCTGTGTATAAGGCAAGGTTCAAAAAGAAAATTCTTGATTCAGTCAGTGTGAAAACTTCAGCTGAGGTCATAAAAACCAAGTCCTAATCCAGTTTAACACCTCTGAATGTGACCTGTAAATAGAACCTTGAACAAAAACTCATCTTTAAACACCAATGACTTATGCATACACTACTATAGACAAAGTATTGCTGTGCCCAACTAGAACAGAAAAATGCACTTCAAATCTGTATGCTTGATGAACATAATTCATGTATTTAAAATTGGCATTTCCATCTCTGTTGCAACAGTTTTGGAAGTGTCTAAATATTTTAATACCCTTAACACCAAAGTCATTGGTGTTTAATGATAGTTTTGGCTCAAGGTCTGCATTTACAGTCGCACCAAGTGTTAAACTAAGGATTAGAACGGTTTTGTGTAGACCGATCAAGTTCTTCACGCAGTAGATCAAGCATTTTCTTTTTGGAACCTTCCCATAACCATACTACAAATTATATTAAGAACAAAAAGGTCTGTCAAACTGTTGCTGACACACAATTTCTAGAATATCATTATATGTTTCAGCATTAAATTTTGTACTCATAGAGTACTAATATTCAAAACCCTGTTCATTAGAGAAGCGTGTACGGCAATATAGTGTATGTGTGTGTGTGTGTGTGTGTGTGTGTATATATATATATATATATATATATATATGTACGTACTGTATATATTATAATATATAATTTAGTTTAAACACAATATACAATTTCATAGTAGTAATATGTAATTTAGATAATATATAATATATAATTATACAATATAGATTACAATAATGTATAACTTAGTTTAAACGTAAGCATAAACATAAGAACATAAAATTATAGATATATTATGTAGAATTTTTATATATAATGTCTATAAACAAACACACAATGTAACATTATAATTATAAACATCATAAGAATATAATGTGATATTATACACAGAGTGTGTTACTGTTTGTTGTAGATGGTGGATCTTTTCCCAGAGTTGGTGGTGAGTCGAGTCTCAGCGGTTCCTCCGGATGCAGTGCGCTGCCAGAAGCTGAAGCCCCCGACTCTCAGGAGGGAGAGAGAGCTGGTGCCCGTCCTGGTGGAGCAGACGGAGTCTCCCAGTCACTTCTACATCCGCTTCAGCCAAAACAAGGAGGCCAGAGCAATGGAGAACATGATGATTGAAATGAGGTATCTCACTTTTTACATGTTGTACATTCATTCTTTGGGCTGGGATTGAGTAGTACAGTGCCTTGCATAAGTATTCAAAATTACAATTTTTTTCACGTTTGGTTATTTTGCAGCTTTATGTTAAACTGCATTAAATTACTTTTTTTGCACATCAATCTACACTCCATACACCATAATGGCAAAGCAAAAACAGAAGTCAACTTTGTAAATTTATAAAAAATCTGAAATATGCATAAATATTCAAACCCTTAACTCAGTACTTAGCTGAAGCACCTTTATAGCCTCAAGTCTCTTTGCATATGATGCGACAAGCTGTGCATATCAGCATTTGGCAATTATCTGCTATTCTTCTTCTCACCTCTTCACATCTCAAGCTCTGTCGGGTTGGATGGGGGCAGATACACATTTTCAGGTTTCTTCAGAAATATTTCATTGGGATCAAGCCCAGGCTGTGGCTGAGCCACTCAAGGACATTCACAGAGTTGTCTATAAGTCACTCTTGCTGTGTGTTTAGGGTCATTGTCCTGTTGGAAGGTGGGCCTTCTGCCCAGTCTGAGGTTCTGAATGCTCTGGACCATCTCAATATGGTGCATTGAGCTTTTCTTCTACTCTGATGAGTCCCTCAGTACCTGCCGCTGAAAAACAGCCCCACAGCATGAGGCTGCTACCAGCACACTTTCTGGATGGTACTCTGCAGGTGATGAGCAGTGTCTGGTTTCCTTCAAACAAACATGATGCTTGGAATTGAGGTTCATCGGACCAAAGAATCTTGTTTCTCAGAGTCTGAGGGTCCTTTAGATACTTTTTTGTAAATTCCAAGTGTGTTTTCTTGTGTCTTCACTGAGGAGAAGATTGATTCTTGCCACACCAGCATAAAGCCCAGATTGGTGGAGTGTTGCAGTGATGTTTGTCCTTCTGTAGGTTTCTCCCATCTGCATATATGATCATGGAGCTCAACTAGAGTGACCATCAGCTTCTTGGTCACCAGTCTAGACAAGGCCCTTCTCCATCAGTTGCTCAGTTTGGCCAGGAGGCCAGCTCTAGGAGGAGATCTAGTTGTTTCAAACGTCTTCCATTATGGATAATGAAGGCTGCATGATTCTGTGAACCTTCAGCGCAGCAGAATTTTTTATGAACTCTTCCCCAGATGTGAGGCTTGACGCAAACCTGTTTCTGAGCTCTACAGGCAGTTCTTTTGACCTCAAGTCTTGGTTTTTGCTCTGATATGCATTTTCAGCTGTTAGACCTTTTATTAAGATGTGTGTGCTGTTCCAAATCATACCCATTCAATTGAATTTGTCACAGGTTAACTTCACTCAAAGTGTAGTAACGTCTACAAGCAATATGAATGCTCCTGAGCTAAATTTCAGCTGTCCCAGATAAGGGTTTGAATACTTATGCAATGGAATCATTTAAGTTTTTTTATGTATAATAAATTTGCAAAGATGTTAAAAATATGTTATTTGCTTTGTCATTATGGTGTGTGGAGTGTACATTGTTGTGGGAAAAAAAGTAATTTAAAGTGGTTTAACGTAAGGCTGCGTAACAAAGCGTAAAAAATAAAGTTTGATCTTCATGCAAGAGGCACTGGCCAATGTCATTCTGAACATGCCTAATTCCTGTTTCCAGGAGCTGTTACTCCTACCCAGATGTGACAGAGAGATACAGGCTGCCTGATGAGTATGTGCAGCTGGGTCAGGTGTGCTGTGTGGCCCCCAGAGACATGTGGTTCTACCGGGTGGTGATACATGAGCTGTTCAGTGATACTGAAGTAAAGGTGTACTATGTTGACTTCGGAGACATCACAAAAGTGGAACGAAATAGCCTCAGGTTTCTCAAGTAAGTTCATAATTTGTTATGAAACAATGAAAGTGATGTTTAAACTTGAATTTAATTTTATGTAAATTATTATCTAAGTTTTACAGTTTTTATTGTTACACCATAAATTAAAGATGTTGCAGTTGTTTAGGATGTATATGTTTGTATCTCTGCTGCTTTGTATACTTTCAAAATCTTTCCAGAGCTTGTTACGCTGATCTTCCGGCTCAGGCTGTGCCGGCAATGTTAGCTGGAGTTCGGCCCATTACGGTAAGCAGTGTTGTTATCGTAAACTAAAACTATTGAAAACTTTTTTTGTTAATTAAAAAAAAAAATCAATACATTTTAGAAGAAAACTTAAATTAGATGAAAATTAGAAATGTTGCATTTGAAATTATCTGCAATAAGTCTATTAAAACTAAAACTATTTATATTTATATATAAACTAAACTATAAAAAGGACAAAAGCACATAACAAAATTACCAAAACTTAAACTAAAAGTAGAATGATCTATTGTGATTTATTTATATTATGATATACAATTTTTTTCATGGATTTACTTAGTTGTTTTTTTTTAATAATGGTTTTGATTTATTTTCATTCAAAATTATGTTGATTTGTAATGAAACTATTTTAATAATAAATACAACAGTTTGAGTAAATTGTGACAATATTTTCAGTGTGGGTGAACTATTACTTTAAAATGTTCTGTTAAGGTTGGGCAATATAAGAGAAGAATCACAATATTCTTAATAATTTTGATCTATTAATATTTCTTTTGATACATTTTTAAACAAACAAAAAAAAATCATCCTTTATTTTCATTCAAAATTATGTTGATTGCAATGACAACTGTAAAGTACTGTAAAGCTGCTTTGACACAATTTGCGTTGTAAAAAGCGCTATATAAATAGTGGTGACTTGACAGTTTTATTTATTTATTGTTCATCTATGTTAGTTAATTATCTGTTCTATCTGGTCTGCATCATTTTTTCAATGCAAGCAATAAAGTTTTAAGTCTTCTTAAAACAAAGTAATGACGACTTGCAGTTCAGTAAGTGAATCAGATATTGATTCAGTAACCTCTGAATTATTTGATTCTGAGCAAGTGATTCAATAGGCTGATTCAAACCGGTAACCCCTAAATCTCTGCGTCTTTCTGAATGATTTATTAAAAGAACCATCTCACAAGAGTCATTTGTTCACAAGTTGGACCATACTCGTTTTGTTGTAGGCTTGTTTTCCTTTCAGTAGATGAAGAACCAGCTTTTGGCTGTTTATTGCTCATTTTATCTCACTATAGTCATATTTTCTTTTTCTTTACATTTTCCTTCTGTCTTTGCTTTTTCCTCAGAGCATTTGGACTCAGAGTGCAATCAGCGCTTTCCAGAGGATGTGCTGTGAGCGCACTCTGGTGGCCGCTATCCACAGCTACCAGGAGGACTTCCTGTTGCTCTTCCTGTGCGACACAAACACGGAGGACGATGTTTACATTCACCTCGCCCTACAGAAAGAGGGCCACGCCCTTCCCTCCATTACAGCTTATGGATTGGTCTGAGATCAAATCTTCATTTAGGCCCATTTGCGTAAAACCTGATAAGAATCTGATCTTCAGTAGTTGCTGGTTTCTTCTCATTTGGCTTTTCAGGTGTCAGGGCAGTTCAATCCAGTGACGTCTTATTTTGGAGATGATCAACTTGATGAAGTAAAGGAGTGTCTCTCACCCTCCACGTCTTTTCCAGAGACCCAGATCTGCCTTCAGGGAAATGGATCTCTGAGCTCCTGTCAAACGGTATCTTTAATATACAAATGCAGCATCATGATACACACATATATATATATATATATATGTATGTGTGTGTGTGTATTTTAGTGCTGTCAAAATTAGCGGCCGATTAATTTTTCGAGTTTAACGGTGTTAAATATATTTAATGCAATTAACGCAGGGCTAGGGTTGGACACCCCACTCACAACTGCTGCTTCTGTCACATTTTTCTGGGCAAGAATTGTTTATTTAGATGCAGAACGTCTTTATGACCACATCAAACGGGAGACTTTTCAAACGCGCACTCCAGCTTCATCTCAACGCCAGGCGCGAGTCAACTCCGCTCGTAGCACATGCTCTTCAATTGCACACACAAATACAGCAGCGCACGCTGTAGCCTGTATCTTTTCATATTAAAGCGCAAATGAAATTTTGAGCATGTGTGCCGGATCCACGCCAAGTTCAGCAGCGGCAGCTCTTAAAGTAATAGCAGCCAAATGACCTAATAACCCAGCTGCTGTGATGTCTGTTAATCTATTTATTAATCCATGGTTAATTTAGAATTCAGTGTTTGATAACTTTATTCAATTTCTGTATATTTCCTACTTGTTGAAGGGTAAAGTAAATATGACATTTATTATAATGGGTTTATGTGAAGATTGTTTTAAGTTCACTTAAATTAGAAGCTGTTATTTTTTTAAGTCTAATAAATGTTAAAATTGATAGCTCTCAATTATACTGTAATGTTGAATGACTTAAGTCAATGGTTAAATATTAGGAAAAAAAGAACAATTTCACAGAGACATCAGCAGTATTGGTATCAGTGATACTCGCCTTCAGTCTTTAATGTTAGGTGGGATTAATGGCGATTAATAAAAAAAAAAAAAAAAAAAAAAAAAGTGCCATTAATTTGTAAAAAAAAAAAAAATTTAATTGATTGACAGCACTTATATAAGCATATATATATTATATTGCAGTAGCTTTCTAATAAAGTTTTTGGGCAACTAACCAAAGTAGTTTGCAAGTGTTCATTTTCATTCCAGGTTTCCAGCACTGAAAATGGAGAGACTAACTCTTCCTCCATAAATGTGGACTCAACCCTCGACATTCCTGCACTCGAGTTTATAAATGTTCCTGACGTCAACACTGCGGCTAAAGTGAGTCGTATTACATATATACAATAATATTTTGGATTCATTTCTTTAAACCTCATATTTCCTTTCAGAGTGGGAAAGTAAATCCTTCTGAGGCTCCGCAGGCTGAAGACTCATTATGCTGCAGTGAATGGGATCAGGGATGGACAGCAGCAAATGAAACAGATAAGACGAAGCTTGAACCTGACGTCAAGACAGAAGACGAATCGAAAGTAAGGACACCATCTCGTCCACAATAGGCATGACATGACAGCTTTGGAGTGTCAAATATATTTGACAGGTAAAAAGAGGTAAAGCCTGAGGTAAAATCTGATTCCAGTGCTCGTGAATGAAGCTTCAGACTTTCATTCCTCACAGCGTTTAGCACACAGTCATCGCTCAGAATGACATGAGGTGCTGTGCGTCTGGAGATTTAATCTCCTGACGTATTGTTCCCCTTTACATACCCGTTCTCCTGCTGAGCCCTTTGGGAGGCAGTTGATCTTAATTGTGTGGTGATTAGATGAGAATGTTAATTAGCCTCTCCGTAGAGGTTCATCTGCTTAATCATTCAACAGAACGGTTCATCGGAAAAGGCAAGTTTCTACAAGAGACATGCATTAGTTATTTTCATCTATTTGCAGGATGAAATCACAGAATCTGGCATAGCACTTTCTATTTCTTTTAAAGCTGGAGTGTCATTTTTTGTTAAAATACTTGCAGAAATACTTATTAATTTTCAATAATATTATTTAATATTATTAATTGCTTAATGTGTATCATATTGAAAATATTTTAAAATATCTATTTTAAAAGACTTGCTGAAATACAGTACTTAATATATATTAAGATTTATTGTGGTGAATTTTTTGAAAATCTTTCAAATTATTTTATTTTTTTAAAGTTAAAATACTGCTAAAATTCAGCAGAGACAACTATAAGACATTATATATATATATATATATATATATATATATATATATGGGTGATTCTATAATTGCAGGTACATTTGGTGTCCAAAGTCATTATTTTTTTCAGCTTTTTTTTAAATGGTTATATTTTTAATTATTTTAATAATTTGTTACTCATTGTTATGAATTAAAAGATGTTACAGTCCATAACAATATAATAATTTATTTAAAAAGTGTCTTAAATAGCTGAAAATCACGATTTCTTGTTGTCTGAATTAGTCAGTGTATTTTTTCCATCATATATAATTGTATTATCAAAATATTTTATTGTATTTTTGTTGTGGTAATATTTCATTCATTTTATTTATAAAAGCCTTAAATAGTAATTTACTTAATTCTACAACATTGAATTTTTTTAAATGTACTTTTTTCTTATAAAAATGTGTGTCCATAAATCTTGTCAACTTTGTTACAGTACCATATTTTCCCTTTAAATTGGTGGATTTATCTCCCACAACTGTATAAGATACAGGAAATGATGTCACTTTCCCTCACTGATAAGATCTGAAGCACTGAAAAATGTGTGCTCTCAAGAGTTATTTTGTAGAACGTCAACTCTGTTACCACAATATCAAAAGGAAAACAATTTATTACTGATCACACATTGGGTTATTTAAAAGTCTTTTAATCATGATTTCATTAGTTTCGTGTGCTCTTAGCATTTATGCTAGCAAGAGAAGTTTTTGGCAAAAATAAAATAAAATTGTCAATCCTGTTACTGTCAAACTCTGCTACCAAGGTAGAGTAACAATGCTGACAATAGTGTAACAGAATTGACAGTCCACTGGATAATTCTGTCAATTCTGTTACTTTACAATTCTGTTACTTAGAGTCAACTCTGTTTATGAACTATTTTCACAAAAAAACAATAAAATTGTTGTTTAAAATCTCATAAACATTGAGATATTGTTGCACCCTTATAATATTTTAACAACTTTTATTTATTTTTACTGGATATTGTATATAATATATTTTCAGTTGAAAAATACTTCCTCCAAGTGGACAGTTCTGTGAAGACATAGGTATTTTTTTATTTTTATTTTTAAGGTATGCATAGGTGAAATATAATCCAAGTTTCGAGTCTTGGAATGTAAGGACTGTTTATCTAATGAAACAAGAAGGATTTTTCCTTTTTTGTTATTTCTACACATTGCCCAATTTGTCCATAACAGAGTTGACAAACAATACCATAAAGACATGTTTTTTTTTTCATTAAAAGTGAAAAAAGGAAGTAATTTGTGTTTGGCAAGCACTGAATTATTAAAATTTAAAATGTTTTCAATAAGATACTGGAAAGAATTTCTGTTGGTGCACAGTTTTTTTTTTTCGTAACTTTCTGAAATGCCAAATGTATCTCCAATTACATAATCACCCTTATATACGTGGCTACATTTGTTTAATGGTAGGGGTGGGCGATATACCAGTAGAAATTTGGCTGATGTGACGTTGCTGTGCTAAGTGGTCATGAAAACTTATCGTTTGCATGCGTTTATAAGCATTACGGTTTAAAAACAAGTGATTTTAAGCCATTGAAAAGCAATCAGCAGCGAAAGAGAACTCATTTCGCTATATGCGCGCAAGTATCCTCATTGAAAGTATCATTGACAACACAGCAATTTAAGTCTTAATTGAAAGCAAACAGCTGAGGAAGAAAACACATGTTTAACAGTATATTGGATCCGGGAAGCTCTTGAAGTAACAGCAGTCTAATATTCCTGCTGTCTGTGATTCATGTTATTCAAACAACAAAAGAGAAAATCTCACTGCTCTTTGACTATCACTTTTGGAACTAAGAAGAAGAAATATATATTTAATTTACACAGTGAAGAATATGCAGTGTTTTTGTACATTTGATTACTTTATTTAAATATGGCGTTAAATAATGGCGCAAATACCAGTAATTTGACGAGCGCAAACGTTTGTAAATCGCGTTGCATGATTCGTTTTAATACTGTCCTCCCATAAATTTTGCATCTGAAAGGGAAACTCATATAAATGCGTATTCAATAAGGTGAGGTGCAAAAATAACTGTATCCACGCCTTTTCAGCGCTAATTCTTCACTGCACGTCTTTAGTAATTCCTGACAAGTAATTACTATTTTAACGCCAAAAGACGGTTTGCACTGGCACAAGCTGTTAGTAAATCTGGCCCTAAGCCTCTTGCATGTTGATTAACCTTAAAGTGGATCACTCTGGTGTTATAAAAAACATTGCTGTTTGTTAGTGTATTCTGACTAGCCCAACACTGACACAATCAATGGCATGAGTTTGGGGTGGGGCTATTTGATTGTTTAACCAATGACAGAAAAAAATCTGCTTGATTTGGATTTTTTTTTTTTTCCCTCCCTCCAATTGTTTTCAAAGTTCCCTTTGACGATGCTAGAAAAACGATAATTTCTCATATCAGCTTTATATTGAGCCAGTACTTGAAACATTTGATGATCTACATAGCCACATTACATTTTTCATTTTTTTCACATAGCCTGAGACTGTGTCTGCTCCTCCACCTGTTCAAGCAGCAGTGAGTGAACCGCAGATGTGTGCGTCTCCAACTGAACCAAAGCCCATTTTAACCACGTGCACCAGCCCACTCATTCCTGACCCCATCAGGATCAACTCCATCTATCCAGGTACAGCACACCAACTTAATTCTTTAAAAAATCTTAAAAAATACTGTCATATGAAATCCGAATCTACTATGTTTGCTTTGACAACATGATTCATTTCACCACTAGTTTTTCCAGGCGTACCCGTTAATCTGGTCCAGCCCCAGCTTTCCCAATTCATGATGCAGTTGTTCGGCAGTCCTGTTCATTTTGGACCAGGTCCAAACGCTCCGTTCCAGCACCTCACATCTCCGCTAGCTCTGAGACCAGCTGCGCGCCTGTCCACCGGGGCCAACGTCCTACACTGGCGCTCCAATCACATAGCCTGACCGACCAGAAGCGGTGCGTGTTTTGTACTCTCGTCATGTTCAATAACTTTGTTCTTTTATTTCTTTGGCTGCAACATCCCAGAAATATATCAAATGATATATAAGAAAAGCAGCGAAGGCCACATGAGGACACATCAAAGCGGATACATTTCTTATTCTTTTTAGCGCAATATCTCTCCAGTAGCACGTTGTTCTTTATTTTTATGTATTTGCATGTACAGTGCTAAAGTTTTGTGTGTTTTTGTTTTCTCTATGGACCAAACTGGCCATTTGTTTAATTTAAGTTGCTTGTTCGGTGTTCGATTCAGATTTTTTCTTTTATCAAGATCCAAACAGTTTTATAACGAAAAAAATGGGATAAAACAGGAGGATACACTGAAAATTGTCTCTAATTGTGTCTGTTTTGCGTCTAGTATCATTTTTATGTATGACAAAACTATCTGAATACTATTTGGAGCCCTTGTATATGTATGAGCGCAAATTTACCTTCTCGAACCACTTTTCTGGGACTTTGCGCAAAAAAACAAGCCACTCCTGACCTGCGAAGGCAGAACAACGTCAAACTTTCTTTTCCATTACAAGTTTGATGAATATCTTATACACATATGGACATGCTACCGATGCGTTGTTTATCTACCGTGACCAGTGTTTTCTAGTGTCACTGGATTGTTTATAAAAACGTGCAGCGGTGTACGAAATTCAATCAGTTGTTTCCCAACATCCCTGTTTGTTTTCTTTTACGTACCTTCAATCAATTCCGCCCACTGGTTTTCCGCCTTTTGGAATGTTTAGTCTTCCGTGGGAGGATCCTTGCTCCACTGAGCATGTTGAAATATTAAATTACTCAAACAGGATGTCGTGTAACCAAGTGCATCCATAACATAACAAACAAACAGTGGAGCCAAGGAAAGGGTACAGGTTGGTAGAGCTCCGACGGTCCTGAATCTTCCTTGTTTGGTCCAATTAGTGTTAATGGAATCTTAATGAGCTTTCTTCAAGGCCCTGAAGATGCCTGGTATCTTAACAAGAGCAGCTGGGGAAGCAAAAAATATTACCTCGAGAGAGGGGGAAGAATGCTGAATGTCACAGAAACCAAATTAGCATTGGATCTTAAGGTAATGAAGTTTAATGGAAGAAACATTATTTTTCTGAGTATATGGAAGCTCATTTCTGCCACAAAAAAAAAGAGGTTTGGTAAATTTTGACTTATGTTATAATTATGGCTTTGCATGTCCATTTCTGTCATAATTAAGGAAATTATGCTTTGGTAAATTATAATGATGACATAAGTCATAATGGCATAAAAACTCGTTATGACACAAAGTTGAAATTGAAAAGTCATAATTCTGTCCTTTCCCCCTTTTTACTTTTTCTCATAATTAAGACTTAGGCCTATCTTATAATAAATTTTTCATCTCTTAATTATGACTGTCATAATTTAAACTTTTTTTCTCATAATTTTGACTTCATTTCAATTTGTCATAATTGACTGCCAGAATTTTTTTTCCTCAAAGTTTAGTATTTCATAATTTTGACTTGTCATAATTATGATTTTTATCCCATATTTAACTTTTTCTCTCATAGTTTTGGCTGTCGTAATTTTAACTTGTCAATTGACTTTCAATCTCATAATTGACTTTGTCATAATTATTACTTGTAATTGACTGTTTATCTCAGTGACTGTCATAATTTCAATTTATCTCATTTTGACTTAATATCTCTATTGCAATTTGTCATAGTTGAGTATGCCATAATTCTTTTTGCTTTTTCTCAGAATTATTGCTTAGTATTTCATAATTTCGACTTGTCACAATTATGATTTTTATCCCATATTTGGCTTTTTCTCTCATAATTATAGCTGTCATAATTTCAATTTATCTCATTATTTTGACTTAGTATCTTAATTTCGGGTATTCCATTTTTTTTTTTCCTTTTCATCTCATTATTTGGTTTGTCATAATTTTGACTTATAATTGACTCTATGCCATAATTGTGTATTTTTATCTTATTTCATAATTTTGAGTTTAGATTTTTTCATTATGATTTACCAGAGGATAATTTTTAATCGTCATGTGGCAGAAATGTCTGCATATCTGAGCGGTGCTTACTGGTGCAAAACATATTTTTCCACAATGCTATGTGTTGCTAGGTGGTTCCTTACTAGGCCAAGTCAAAAGGCCTGTAAATATGGCTTAGGATCCTTCTTAAATGTCAACATCTGGCAATTTTTTCAGCCATTTTAAATGGTTCACAAACAAAGGAACAAGTGATTACATTCTTAAGTAGGTTGATTGCATTTCCAAATAACTGTTTAGTGCTATGAAATATAATGCATGTCAGTATTTTTTCACTATTTTAATGAAAATGTACCATAAAATCCAATCACATTGCAGTCAAAAAGCAGTCCAGGCCTTTCCTCTCTCTGTTTCTTCAAGCTTATAATATGCTTTGCCACAGCTGATGAATTCTAATATCTTTTGCTAACCTCTGCCAGCTCCAATAATGGAAGATGAACTCGATAAGCAAAACAAGGCAGTGAGTCATTTTTGTGGTGACACTTTTGTTTGTTAGAGCAATGCTAGTATGTCTATATTCATGTGACAGACCATACAAATTACATAAGGACTTTTCATTTCACATATCTCGGCATTCTGCCACTATGGAGCATCAAAACAGTCTTTTCTGTGCCATTAGCATGACCAAATGGGTTGTTTTATGATTCTTTTGTCCTTTTTGAAGCTTGAAAGCTATTCATTGATGAACTTTGAGAGAATTTGGAGAATGACGCAGTGATTTATGCCATTAAGAGAGTCTGCAAGAGGGAATGGAGCTCTGATAGGGATCGAATTAAAGCACACTGCTGTATGGCAAATTATATTACCCTGGTTAACTGACCCACACAGACATTTTCCCTGCCAAGATGCCACTGGTTACCATAGAGACCTTGTTGTTTTCCCCCCAGGATTTCCTCTGGTACTCTTTAGAAAAGAGTGAATGTGTGGACTTAACCTACTAACTGTAGAGAAGACTAGTTATCAAGTTACCATATGTGACCCTGGACCACAAAACTAGTCTTAAGTAGCACAATAGCCAAATAGCCAGCAATAGCCAAAAATACACTGTTTGGGTCAAAATGATCAATTTTTCTTTTATGCCAAATATCATTAGGATATTAAGTAACGATCATGTTCCATTAAGATATTTTGTAAATTTCCTACCGTAAATATATCAACTTAATTTTTTATTAGTAATATGCATTGCTAAGAACTTTATTTGGACCACTTTAAAGGCGATTTTCTCAATATTTAGATTTTTTTGCACCCTCAGATTCCAGATTTTCAAATAGTTGTATCTAACAAACCATACATCAATGGAAAGCTTATTTATTCATACAAATCTCAATTTCAAAAAATTGAACCATATGACTGCTTTTGTGGTCCAGGGTCACACATACCTCAGTAACTATAAGGTTTTGAGTCACAAATCCAATAACGCCATTTTGATTTGATTTCAAACGCATTGTTTTGTGAATTTTGTCTTACAAAATAAAATCCCATAATTTAGTTGTTTCAGTCAAGTCACCGTATCCTGTGAGTATACATTTTCTGTGAATGTGTGAAATTTCCAATTAATTGGCTGCTATAGGTAAATAACTAGACAAATAACATTGTTAGAAATGCAGTAAACTGTAATTGTTTGCGCTACGAAATGTTTTTATGATTACGATAATGATAAAAATAATACCAGTTTGCGACATCGAGCAACAATGCTGTTTTTGTAAAGTTAAAATAACTGAAAGCCCAGACACCGGAAGTCTTAAAACATTCTACTAAATTTAAACGTCCACGCCCGTTTTTATGTTAAAAAAAGTAGTTTCTTTCACCAGTGAAGAAGCGGAGTGGATATAGAGCTGGACTGATAACAGAACGCTTTTGAGAGTTGAGGAAAATTGCTGTCGCTAAGTGAATCCATTCCCGCTTTCAGTCCGTGCGTTGACTGCTTGGCTTCTTTTGGAATTATTTGATTGGCAGAGAAGAAATATACAAACAAACTAACGAATTTTTGTCTGAGACTCTACTTAAGCGATGTTTACACAAAATTGTCAGTACTAGTCTACTACTGCTTAGCTCGCCAGCGACAAAAGTGTTAATTTTACAAATATTTCCATTCTGAAGATAACTGCTTTACACGTTAAAGATATCCAACACGAATCTACGAACATATTCAGGTGAGTTAACTAGTGAAAACACTCCATTACTCGATATTAATAACTTGTTTATTGAATTATTCTATAAAATTGACGCCATTTACAATCGTAGAACTGAATATACTGAGTGTCACCACAGCCGTGACACTCAGACATTCGGAGTTACAACACTCTTAAAGAAGTAGGGCATGTTTTAATCTAGTTTTTATATTAAGCTCAGTGAAACTTTAAAATAAAACTTCAGTAGTAGGAAACGGCCACAGATTTCCTCTGTCTGACCTTTATAGAGCAAGTAGGCTATCCATCATCTGATGCTTCATCTGAGCTCACGCGTCTCCTCCAGTCTGTCTCCGCGCGCAGGGAGTAGCCTAACTCCTCCTTTTCGCTATTTCTCTTGTACTTGCATGGGCATTACCGCAAGCTTGGGAGGTCCAAACATGTAGACCGACAGATTTCAGGAGTGGAGAACAAGTTTTTAGCCACTTTGTGTGGAAATAATCGGAGAAGAGATGGTGTGATCGAGCGCTCGTCTCCAGACCTCTCTCCAAACATACAGACGTTCACTGAAGGTACGAGTGAATTTGTCTTTTCACATCCTGTTCGTTTTATTTGTGCTGTTCTAGAAAATTAGATGGGAAAGTTCGACTAAAATCTATTTATTTCTTAATCCAAATGAATTTGCTGGAATAATTGTATTGTTGTACTTGGTTAATGAACATATTGATTTTTGTGGCTTTTGTATCAATTTATATTAAGTCTGTTTTCTATGTTTGTTCCCTTACGAAAATAACCATGGTTAAATAAAAAAAAAAAAAACATGGTAACCACAGCACTAACCAGTTTAACCATATTTGTAGTAAAACTGTGGTTATACCAATGGTAATCAATAAGCCAAAAAAACAAAACAAAAAAACATGGCTTTTACTATAATAAAACCATGGTTAATTTTCGTAAGGGTTGTTCTAAACTCTGTATAGCTATAGATATTATTATATAAAACAGATAAAACAGTGACATTTAGTTGTGAATCAACTATATAATGAAGGTTATGTACCCTATAGCTACATGGACAAATGTATTTTTTAGAGCCCGGTCTCATGAAAATACGTATTATATTACGCCAAAAAAAAAAAAAGAAATCTCGTGGTATTGATACGCGAAAATGGACTTTGGCGTTTATATGCTACGCGCGTTTTTGGCGTGCATATAATACGCAGTTTTCGCGTGCATATGAAACGAAATTTGTTGGCATGCATATGATACGCATCTACACCACAACCCTAACCCTACCCATCGCGTAGCATAGACACGCCAAAGTCCATTTTTGCGTATCAATACCACGAGTTCTCGTTTTTATTTGGCGTACTATTTATACGCACTTTCATGAGATCGGGTTGATTTTTTTATGTCATGTTGGGGCAAGTTGTCACAGGCTGTGTGTATATTTATGTATTTAAAAGTTGATATTGCACTAATTACACGTTCAAACAGGTCATAAGGTTCAGGACATAACCGTGGTAACTGTTCCCCTACAAACAAATAACGATACGCGATATGTTTTTTTTTTTTTTTTTTTCCGGAAATGTCTCAGAAAACAAACTCCTAGTAGGTTAATTTAATTTGCACACTTTCCATCCACATTTTTTTTTCTTTTAATACAGAGGCTATTTTCTGCGTGAAACTTCCGATTTAAGAATAACAAAGTGGAGTAAACGGTAAAACTATTTGTGCCACGAATGAGTTAATAGTTATAACAATATTAAAATAAAAAATATACAATATACCAGTTTGCGATATCACCCGCCCCCTGAAAGAGATTTTAGAGCGAATTTGAGCCAGCTTCCCCTAGAACATGATTGGGCTAGTTTTGAGTAGCAATTGAGTTGATATTGTTAAGCAGACCTGGCAACCCTGAAGCAAATGAGACTGGAAACCCATTCAAGTTACAAATGGCCACACCCGCTTTTACATTAAAAATAAGGTGGGTAGAGATATTTTTCACAAAATAAATAGAATACAAAATAAACATGTTTAATAAATATTTTTCAATAGCCATAGGAAAAGGTGTGACAACTGTAGAACTGAAACTTCTGCAGAGTGCAGACCAAACCTCTCTCTTGTGGTTTAGGAGTTTAAGGTGATAGTGATGGTAGTGATGTTCATATTTAACTCAAACCCTAAACTTAAGCTTAATCTTAAATCTGATAGAAATGTTATTCCAGGATCATCACAGCTTGAAAGCAGTTGGGTTTAAAGCTCTGTGCTATTATGATTACATGTCACATAATTTACATGAATGCACATCCCTCTTTGCGCTAATCTCAGAGGAGACATTTTCTAACAGAGATGCTGACTGCATCTGGGTTTTGTGGCTAACCAAAATGCAAATGCATTCTGCGAGGAAACCCACAGAAATAAGAGCTTTTCCAGAAGCTGTCGGATGAACTCAATCTGCATACAAAAACTTCTGGTGATGGAAGAATATTGTTGCGGGAGAGCTGTTCTGAATTATTTAAAAACTGGAGCTGTGATTAAAGACAGTGTTTCATTTGAAAATGCTGTAGCAGATTACAATGAAGTATCATTAGTACTTGCTCTTGGTTGAAATGTTTACAACATAACCACACTCATTTAAAACTATATAGATTTAAAAATATCTTAATAGATTTAAGATTTTTATCAGATTTTAAAAAATTATAAATTATACTTATAAAATGTAAAAATGATCAATTAAAAATGAAAATAAATTATATTTATTAAATGATTAGTTATAAAATCAACACTGTAAAAAAATTCTGTAAAATTTACGGTAAGAAAAAACTGCAGCTGTGATTGCCAGAATTTTACCGTAAAAAATACGGTAGCAACGTTTTAGGATTTACGGATTTAACTTAAATTTACAATTAAAAGCCGTATTTCTTTAACTGATTTAATGTTAATATACCAACCTGTTGAAGTTCTGAAATCTGTTTTGTACCTGCACTGATAACCATCAAAATCAGGTGATGTCATCAAAGTCACATGATGAACCAAAGCTCACCACGAGCAGCTTTTCCACAAGCTGAGAAGGCCAATATATATATGTGACCCTGGACCACAAAACCAGTCATAAGTGTCAATTTTTCGAAATTGAGATTTATACATAATCTGAAAGCTGAATAAATAGGCTTTCCATTGATGTATGGTTTGTTAGGATAGGACAATATTTGGCCGAGATACAACTATTTGAAAATCTAGAATCTGAGGGTGCATAAAAATCAAAATACTGAGAAAATCGCCTTTAAAGTTGTCCAAATGAAGTTCTTAGCAAAGCATATTACTAATCAAAAATTAAGTTTCAATATATTTACTTTAGGAAATTTATAAAATATCTTCATGGAACATGATCTTTACTTAATATCCTAATGATTTTTGGCATAAAAGAAAAATGGATAATTTTGACCCATA
>JAFVLL020011355.1:0-10879 GCA_021397915.2 Tor tambroides
TGATTTGCATTAATTGCGACCTTGAAAGCATCCCCCTTAAATTCCATTCCCACACTGTTCATCCGTTGAGCGCACACAACAAAAAACAACCCATCCTTTACATTCGGTCCCTCGCTCAACGGAGAACCAAACTCCGAACATATTTCAGGCGCATTCTTCTAACATAGCAGAAAATATAGATGTTGAACATAGTAAGTAAAATAACAAGTATTAGTAAAATTATTATAGGATGAATAAAAATGTTGAGGAGGTGTCGTGCCTGTGGGGACCAACCTTCAAAAATGGACCACCAACTATCATGAGCAGTATTTTCGATTAATTTACCCAAATGGGCAATTTGATCAGATGTGATTACAGTGTTAATTGTCAATTTGGTCACATTGTGAAGATGTTGCTTTGCCATGTCCTCTAATTCGGTTGATGCCCTCAGCAATTTTGCCTGTTTCTCTAAAGAAATACCTAAATTAGAATGCAAAATTTCCCATTGAACTTGAGTCAAACCGTGTGCACTAGTCTGATTAGTTAACCAATACGTCTTATTATGCCAGGTCCAAATATATACGTTCTGGAGGCATCCGGAAAATGGAAAGTAAGGCAATTTAGGATGTGGATTCATTGTAGTGACACACAAGGTATGTGGTGCAACTTCAAACAAAATATCAGTTGGCATAGAATGGTCCCACTGGCAGACACCAATTCCCTCTGTTAAACATGGATTGGAATGCCCTGTTCGCAAGGAGCAGATTATTCCTTGATCAGTGTTATCACAATCAGAAACATCATAAGTTTGATTACTATAAGGATTCAACCAATCCCCCTTTAAATGCATAGTCCAATAAGATCCCTTGATTATAACAGGTAATACGTGATATTTACATAGCGTGTGAGTTTCAGTTACATTAAATTGTTCCCACTTCCCATAACACACAGTATCATTACAAACGGTACTGTGGGCACTTAACTTAAGCCAATATCTCTTATCAATTTTCCATAATTCCCTCCAAGCATGATAATTGGAAGACATTACGGTTTGCTGTACATTACGAAGTTGCATCTTCGCTGAAAGCATATTGAGATTGCATTCTGTCCAATTCAACCATTCTGACACATTATTCCAACGGAAATCATTAATAGAATGTTTCAATATTCGGGCAGAAACTACATCCCAATAAGCTTGATATTTCTGAGAAGATATACCAGATGGCATCCATCGCCCTATCTTTTGTAAGGCATCATGTGAATATCTCCCTACTTTCGATAGTTTGTTAGCAGTTATTTGTTTGTCAATAGTGTTAAGCACTCCCAAACCTGTACCTGTCCCTCCCAATAATGTATCATACCATGCTCGTTTGTTTCTACATTTAGGTGTAGGAGGGAAGAGAATAGTCCAAAATACAGTCGTGTGTCTAACAGCATTCGCAACAGGTGTACAAGTGTGTGGTATCGGTACAACATGTCGATCTAAGTGTTGTGGTTTACGAACCCATGGTATTATTGTTCCATATGTAGACCTGTTGTGAATTTCAGTAGAGTTAAACAGTGTCAATGGTCTTGGATTGTTGGTAACTACACTTTGTGACCCAGTAATGTTTTGACCATCACATTTTCGTGTAGTATAGTTCCCTATACACAATGATACATTGGTTTGTATTTCTACTGATAGGTTCGTTGGGCAATCTAATATTGGAAGATTGCAATGACCCCGAAAACAGAGATTAGTTCTATATATCATGCAACCTCCGGTGGGCTTCACTCTGCCCACCGGACATGCAGCATTAGCTTCACAGATGATATTGTCCTGTTTTCTAGAATGTGAGTCACTTTTCCATCGCAACACCAGCCTGGTATACGGCTGAATTTCTACCCCAGGCACTTGAGCAAAATAACCGATGATCCAGCCCAGGCTAATCAGTTCAATTAACAAGATGATGATCTTCATGATGACTCAGGTATACTCTCTTCTCTCCAGCGTTTAATGGGGACACTATCTTCCCACAAAACAAAGCCTGCGAGACTGATCTGTACGGCTGAAACTATCGTGATCCTGTATGTGGACCACACTCGTCGTGCTTTTCCTCGACCCAAGATGACTCGTAGTTCTTGACGTACGTGGACAATTGCAGATTTTATCAACAACCCTGTTTGATGTTGATAGGCGTTTTCCTGTTGCCACCACTCACTTTGCCGGATGCAGTGATATCTCAATACTTTCCACACCCGATGATCAGCCAACCTTGGTTGATATTGCCAGGTGATGTTGTGCTCGAACCGAAGTTTATCTCTCTGGTTTCCCCTAGCTCGGGATGATGCCCATGTGGTCGCCAAGCAGAGCCCGTTTCTGTGTGAGAGCAAAGGATCCGGCCAGCCGACGGTGGATTGGATTAACTCCGTTCCTTTTTCCTCCTCTAGCCACCAATAGGCCTCATCTTCAGACATCTCTGAGAAACGGTCATTTGGTCAGCAACCATCTCCATCAGTTCCTGCACACAAGAAAAACACACACATACTTCGCAAATGTTAAGGACATTGCACACTGAGTCCGAAATTTTCGCATGCGTTTTTCCGTTTTTTCGTATTCCCCATCCTTTCCTATCAAAATGCATGCAACGGATGCGAAAACGCAGAAAATCGAACCTGATCCGAATTTTATTTGACGGACGAAAGTTTCGGAGGCAGTGTGCAAACGTGATTGACACAACGTGAGGTCGTATTTATTTTTTAACATGCGAAAATTTTGGACAAAAATTTAGGACACAGTGTGCAGAGACCTTTACTATGACTCTCTGAGATAACATTTATTAGCAGGGACATGTCTCCAGCATTCTTCTCCTGGTTCCATCACTGCAACAGTATTATCTTGTCCCATTGCTATTATTTCTGCGGATTTAGGAGGACCATCGTGTTGTTCAACCCAAACTTTAGCACCACTTTTATCAGTTGACCCAAATCCACCCTCTGCCATCCCTGATATTTTCAATTGTTTCTTCAGCAATCCATTAATTCATTCAATCAGCCCTGCGGCCTGAGGATAATAGGGAATATGATAGATCCATTCAGCTCCTCGACTGGATGCCCATTCTTTTATTTTAGTACCAGTAAAGTGTGTACCGTTATCAGTCTGGATTTGTAAAGGCATACCATAGTACTGTTCAATCAATTGCAAAGTATTTAGAGTGGAAGCCTGATTTGCTCTTTTGGAAGGGAAAGCCACCAGTACCCCTGAATAAGTATCCACTGCTGTACATATGTATTTACATCCTTTACTCAAAGGCAGAGGGCCTATGAAATCCATCTGCCACACCTGAGCGGGTTCAATACCTCTAGATATTTGTCCACGGACCACTTCTGATACATCTTTGTTGGTATAATGCTGACATATAGTACATTGATGAGTTGCAGTGCGTGCTTCATCTATAGTGATGCTAATACCTCGATCCATGGCCCATTGATAGGTGGCGGATGCACCTAAATGTCCGCTTTTTACATGAGCCCATGCTGCGGCGGATAACCCCATGGTTGGGGGTTGAACTGTGATCAAGTCTATTTTGGCATGTGCATCTGCTGTAGCATTAAACAGTGCCTCAGCAGATTGTTGTGTAGTGTGAGCATCAACATGTGAGACACAAGTTTTCACAATTTTAACCTTTTCCCAAATCAAGTTCCACAAATCTTTGCCCCACACTTCCTTTGTGCGGATTTGCCAATTTTGTTGTTGCCATGTGCCCATCCATACAGCCATGCCATTAGCAACTGACCATGAATCTGTATAAATATGACACTCACTGATTCCCTCCTGCTGTAACACCATAGCTACTGCTTGTAATTCAGCCCATTGGCTGCTACGCCCCTCCCCTGTCATTTCCAAAATCTGCTCTTTCTTGGGGTTAAAAGCAACTGCCTTCCATCGCCTTTTGCCCCCTACATATTTAGCAGAGCCATCTGTAAACCAAGCATGATCTTTTTCTTGGTCTGTCAATTCGTTATATGGTTTTCCCCATTTTACAGGAGAATCTTGCATTGGGGTAAGCATAACCATGTTTTCCCCTTTCTCTGGAGCATCAGCTACTTGCTCATGCAATACTGAAACTCCTGTTTGACCTGGTTTTGCTCAGTTGCCACATACCATTTTCATTTCAGGATACTTGATTCCTGAGCTCCTCCTATCCTATGAGTCTTGGGCTTACTGTTAACCCATGACATTATGGGTATCCTTGGTCTGATCAACACAGTATGATTAAGAGTTAACTGTTCAGTTTCTAGGAGGGCCCAGTAGCAGGCCAACAGTTGCCATTCAAATGGAGTATAGTGTAACCCAGGATCAGGGAGCTTACGAGACCAAAACCCCAAAGGTCGCCTCTTCCCCTCCTGTTTCTGCCAGAGACTCCAATTAGCATACATATCTGATGCAGACACCTGTAATTCTACCGGACCATCCATTAATCTGGCAAGACTCATGGCTTGTTGTATGGCCTCTTTGGCCAGATCGAATGCTATCTGCTGTTCAGGACCCCAAACAAAATCATACTTTTTCCTGGTTACTTTGTAAAGGGGACTCAAAATCTGAGCGAGATGAGGAATGTGATGTCTCCAATACCCAAATAGACCAATAAATTTTTCCACATCTGTTTTTGTCTGTGGAGTCACAAACTCCATTATCGACGATCTCTCTTTTCCCTTTGTTTCATTGAATCCCTAGAAACTTAACTGTTTGAGCTGGGCCCTGGATTTTGTTAGGATTGATTTCCCACCCTTTTTCTTTCATGTGTGACATTATCTTATCCAATTCTAACTGCACTACCTGCTGACTAACACCCTGTATCAAAATGTCGTCAATGTAGTGTGAAATTTGCACATCAGGAGGACATGTTACCTCGTCCAGATGTTCAGCCACAATCCTGTGACAGATAGTAGGGCTATGCAAATAGCCTTGTGGCAATCTAGTGAAAGTGTATTGCCTGCCACCCCAAGTGAACGCAAATTGTTCCTGTCTGTCCTCGGGAATGGGTATGGTGAAAAAATCATTAGCCAAATCTATCACAGCATACCACTCCCCCTCATGACTCTGAATTCTTTCAATGATCGAAATTGTGTCTGGTACTGCAGAAGTCAGTGGCGGAGTGTGTTTGTTCAATGCCCTATAGTCTACTGTCATTCTCCATGACCCATCTGACTTTTTTACAGGCCATATTGGATTGTTCCACTGCGTGGTTACAGGTTTCAACACTCCTGCCGCTATATAATCCTTAACAGTATCTGTTATTTCCTGATGACCCCCAGGAATCCTATACTGTTTCATGTGCACTACTTTATTTGCTAGTGGAATTGGGAAAGGTGGCATTTTTACTCTCCCTACCAGGACCGGTCGAGCCTGAATCATTCCCCCAAATTTGAAACAACCATCATCAAGATGTAATGTCATTCCCCTTAAAATATCCATGCCAATTATCCATTCTTTTATTGGGGTAATGAGTACTTAATATTCACGAATAGGCAAATGGCCTATTTTCAATTTCACCCGAGTGGCTACAGCCTGTATCGGTTTTCCCCCATCCCCATAACAGTCAATCATTCTCCCTTAAATTTTGCTGGATTGCCATATATAAGGGTGGCCTCCGCCCCCGTATCAATTAAGGCCCTGACATTTTGAACATTTTTGGTTTTCCAATGAATTTGTAACGGTACATAGGGTCTAATATCCTCATGCGACCAAGAAGTTGCACGAATTGCGGGGGCTCGACCTGATTCCTAGTAGTGATGCCGTTGGGCCATTTCCTCTAATTTTTTTTTTTTAGAAAATTGTTTTACATTTGTCTATTGTGTGGTGCTGTCTATTTCTTTGTAAATGTGTCCTTTGCTGCCTATCTTGACCAGGACTCCCTGGTAGAAGAGATATTGTATCTCAATGGGACCTTCCTGGTTAAATAAATAAATAAAATTAAAAAATTAAAAAAATAAAATAAAATTCTTTACGCGGGTAAAGACTGTTTTTCTTGTTCTTCCCCTTCTTACATTTCTTTTTCCCTTTCTTCCCTGATCTGCGTTCACAATCCTCTGCCTTTTCTTCTGGTTCTTCCTCTGACTCATCCTCCGAGGAAGATGACCCTGAGGAAGAAAAAGACACATCTTTCTTGTTACTCTTTGGTTTGCACACAGAGTGATTACATTTGCAAGTTGATTCATTGAAGGACATTCGCTCACAACACTGCACCATGCTTATCTGTTTCACCGGTTGCGGTGGATCGCCCTTAACCACTCCTTTCTTTCTAGCCAATTTGATTAACTCACTAGTAGGTTTTCCATCCATGTCTTCTCTATTAACCCCTGCCTGCCGCAACAGAGCCCATAACTGTTTTCTGGAAACCCCCTCCTGAATGCCTCCCCCAGTATTTCCGGATGTATTACCATTATTGGGAGTAAATCGTGGTTTCTCAATCTTGTCCCATTCCCCCAAATCACCTAACTCCCGTAATTTGGTAACTGTGCCCCCAATCGTCCAATCGTCTGCCCCTAAAAGGACAGCCATTACTGGTCCTTTGTACTGAGAAGGGGCATTCTTTATAATGGCATTTCTCATGGATAAAGTCAGTGGGGTGTCATCTAACTCTCCTGTATGCCCTGTCATTACAGCTACCCGCATAGCTAATTCTCTTAAACGTGACACAGCCTCATTCAAAGTATGCCATTGTCCCTCCTTAAAGGGCCAGCTACCCTCGTCTGGGAAGCGTCGATACACTGCATTAGCAATAATGGCCAACAAGCTAGTGTCATTTCCATCAAGAATTCCTGCCTCAATTTTCATTCCAGCTCGAACAACTGAATCATTACACAGATCTAAAAAGTGCATACTATCAACAGCATCCACTCTGATCTGATTTGCTCCCTGATCATAAAGTCGAACTAACCAACGATCAAGAGGCTCTCCTGACTTTTGTTTCATTCGCTCTCTGATGTCTGAAATCTCATGATGAGTATAATCCTCCATTACATCTTGCCTGTTATTACCCAGTGCTCCCTGCACTAATCTCCTTCTCTGAATTGGTTTTACCTGAACGGCTGGAGGATCTATTTCAGATCCCTCATCTGGACCGACATCTTCGTCCGGTCCAGTATTATAATCATCAGAATCCCAAATATTCCCATCCCAAGTGGATGGGTCCCACCCATCGGCATTTGCGGTAGCTACAAATGCCCGTACCTTACGTACATTTGGTTTTCGCTTCTTTTTAGCATTAACTTTGGCTACCTGAAGAGCAGCTTTTTCTGCCATGCCAGTCATCTGATTAAGACGCTGGCGCAAAATTTCAGCTTGACCTTGCGCTAATGAGGCGCACCCTAAGGCTTCCGACATTTCTTTCATCAATTTTTCATTCTCTCTACCTTTCTGATCTGCACGCTCATGCTGCTTTCTGTAAGCAGTTAACACGATCCACAAGCGACTCTGTAAGCCCTTCAATGGATCCTTTTCCGAGACAACAACCTTTTTCAAGCATGATTCTACTTGATGCGGGTCTGCGTCCCTCAGCGCACCAGACCAGCACTGAGGTAACCCTCCGCCCTTTCTGAGTTCTCTTGCAACTGACTCATACAAAGTGTCATCCCACTCGGGAAGCACATCAGGCTCGGGCTCCTTCCCTTTCTTACGAAACATTGCATCAATATACCTTCAAAACACCCTTGAGACCTTCTCTGCCTCGCACCAAAATCACTTTAAATGTCTCACGAATCCTGTTCGTGACGCCAAAATGTTTTAGTATGGTTTCTGTTTTCAAAACTGATGTGAGACAAGTGTGGTGCTAGTCAGCAAGAGAAGGTGCCAATAAAAGGTCCGTACACCATACTAATCAAGCAATACAACTGTTTATTGTTGACACACAGCTGATATCAATAATAATGATAATGATCATAGGTAAATGCATAAAAGAATAGTGATAATCAGAAATAAACACACATTAAATGAGAATAATCATAAACCAGTGCATAATATAAGAATGATCATGAGTAAATGGATAAAAGATGATAATCGTGAATGAGTAATACACAAATTCGAGCATACACTAAAACTAAAACCCCAAGCCAGATTATAGAACAATATACAACCTCAGAGCTGTGCCATCATCTTCACTCTTCAAAAGACTGGGGAGCCCGTTTCAGTCACAGTAGAAGACCAACACTTGTCCGAGAATGCTGGGCAATATCTCTGAGGTTTCGTAATCAATGTGGTGCCAGGATCCTGCACCTAAAGATGATCAAACGACAACAGTTTCCAACCTTATCTTGAAGGTCAATGCAATAGACTCCCTTGTACTTTCCCAAGAGATAGTGATGTTGATTTGCATTAATTGCGACCTTGAAAGCATCCCCCTTAAATTCCATTCCCACTCTGTTCATCCGTTGAGCGCACAAAACAACCCATCCTTTACAGTGTGTTTTTCAGGTCATCTGCAGGTAATAAACGAAGTATATGAATAATGCTAACTGTATTCATTAGAGTAGCCTATAGAAACTGTAAAATGTGTTTTCTGCCTTATTCTGTGATTAAAAATGGGAAAGTGTAGTAGGCTATATGAAAAAAAAATCATAAAATTGCCATTAGGAAAATATAGGAAAAACATTACAGAAAACAAATTATTGGTAATTGTGAAGCAGTGTATGTGATTTCTTAGCCAATTAAAAGAGATAAGAAAATAAATAAATGAAATCTGTCAATTAGACCTAAAATAAATATACATAAATAAATAAACAAATAAATAACATTTGACATTTCTGTCCCCCTCACCTCTGAAGTGATGGCTACGCTCCTGCAGATGCATGATACAGTAGGGTTGGATTAGGCTCCTATTCCTGGGATATTTGATTTCTAATGTCATCATATGTAGTGCATTTTTCGTAAAGGAAAATTAAGCACGATTTAGACTAGAGACTTTGTCTCCATCAGAAAAACAGGTGCAACATGTTTAATATTATGCAATAACCAATACAGCTTACAAAAAGGCCTCTAGCACTAGCTTGCTCTATTTTTTTCTATTCTATCTGTTTTCTTTTTATTTATTATATAAAAAAAAAAACCTTGCTACGTGTACTACGTTAAACTAACTGAGACTTGTTATAGCACTTGCGTATCATTGGCCTTTTGTTGATTTTGATTGCTTCCATTGTCCTCATTTGTAAGTCGCTTTGGATAAAAGCGTCTGCTAAATGACAATGTAAATGTAAAAAAACATGAATCTGTAGTTGATGACAGCTAATAGGTTAGGTGACATAGCCTTGGTAAAATAATCAAATGAATACAGAAATATCATTATTGTTACAACCAGAGTTTGTAATGAAAATCTGCATTCTCCTGACCCCTTCACGGCAAATAGTCAGACACCACTATCCTATATCAGAAAATTTGACGTTTTAATCACCCTTTACCCTCAATATATCTGATGTGGTCCAAACTTTCCATTCAGTTATATTAGTCAGCAAGTTTGAGTTGCAGGCAGATCTCAGATCTAACTGACACTTTTATTATTTGTTTTAGTACAATGTCAAGTGGAAATAAGAACAAACTAGAAGCTGTTCTTCTGCTCGGGGATACATTTGTTGAAGAGATACAGGCAAGTTTACACAAATGTGTAATTTATTAACTCCAGTTAGTTAATAATTATTTTTCACCCATCTATGTTTTATTACATGCCATGTCCATAAAGAAACATAACACAGAGTCACAAACTCAGTATCCTGAAGTCGCAGGTCGATCTAAAGTGACCTGGTGGAAGAGGGACCATGATGGGCAGCGTGTGACCACCAGCAAACGGAGGAAAAAAGGTTCATCTGCTGGTTAGTGTCCATCTTATAAAATTAATTTCAAATACTTTTAATAAAGAGTGATGATGTGTGATTTGGACTAGGTGCTGGTTTGATAGTGCTGTTGATACTTAATATTCTATATTCTTGCACATTAATAATGTAAATTACATTATGCCAAATACATTTAGGTTTGATAGTTTCCATGTTGCAAGTTTGCCAAAGCTTTCAGTGTTTGTTCAGTTTTGTGCATCTGGTAAAGAGTTTGAAAGAATTGTTCTAATGTGGTTTCTTATTTTTTCTTCCAAACAGCTGGTACTTCTCCATCTGCTAGTTCCTCCATCACAACTTCACCATGTACTAGCTACCAATATCCTGGTAAGTAGAAAAACTACTTTAAAGACACTTTTCATAGTAAGGTATGCTTCATATGAAAACAAGGAGTTAAGTAAAAAGGAAGTCTCATTATACCTCCAATTTTTGCTTTGTTTAGGAACTAGCCAGCTAACGATGTTACTTCCAAAATGCTTTTTCCCCACAGTTCCATAACGTGCCTCAAATATTAAAGTTACCACAATTTGGTGCATCAAGCTCTGTCCACATGACAGAAGTAGGAAAACTTTAGACAACAGCATCAGTGTTTCTCAGCAAAATCACGTGGTGGTTGTTCAGTTTCACCGTTAAGTGGGCAACACTACTGACAGCCAGCACCTACACAGAACCTTGAGGGTCATGGGTTTGATTGCCCATTTACAACTATCCTTTCACCCTCTGCCTTCTCTGCTATCACTGGACTGTTCCTGTATTAAAAGCAATGGAAATGCCACAAAAGAAGTCAGTGGTAGTGGAATTGTAATGCTGGATGTCTCTCCCTGTCTGTTGTGCTGCTGAGAGGTTTGCGATTTTAGCTCCGTGTAGCTTCGCTTTTTTATTGAATCTCTACCTTACTTTCACTCTCTGTTGTTTAAATTGATAATATACAACTTAATTCCCACCATATTTCTGGTGTTATCTTTCAAACTAATCTAACTAATTTGATCATTCGTGTCACGAATCCGGTCCGTGCCCTTCTGTTCACTCACCACCAGAG
>JAFVLL020011358.1:0-12037 GCA_021397915.2 Tor tambroides
ATATGCTTTAACATTAAGATTTGTACTCATAGAAATTACTAAAGTAGTCAAACCTGTTCATTAGAAGGGGGTGACCCAATACTTTTGGCAATATAATGTATTTTGCCATGTGTAGATCCATTTCACAGAATTCGGCGTATGTTCCCCACAATCCTCACCATAAATGTGGAAAACATTCGCAGGGGGACTGGTGGTCATATTGCAGTACATAAACAGAGGAAAATTAACAAACCTTGTCCAGGAACAAGTCCTCCTTGATACGGTCCAGGCACTCCTACTCCTGCAAAAAAAACAAGATCGAAAAGTTGATCTATAATCATGCTTATTTCCACGTATACATACAACTTCAAACCCCCACACTCACCCGGCACTGGAGCTTTTGCGGGTTTTGTGGCTTTCCCCCCAGGTCCAACCCCACCAGGGCCCAGTCCTTGTACACCGGTCTGAGGAATGACAAGGCCTAACATACAATTGAAAGGTCAGAATACCTTAGACCAGACTATCACTGCTGGCTAATCATTCAAATGTACTCATGCCAGTATTTGCTAAATATACATTCACTGCACCTGGGAGGCCAGAACCAGGACCAGTTCCTCCTGCACCTGGCCCTGAATGAACACAAACACACATTCAGTCAGATCACTAAACACACTGGGTGCAAATCTGGCCTGCAGATATTCCTTACGCTCCCTTAGTGATTTAGTTTGCCTCACTTGCTCTGTCCCTCTGACATGAAACAAGTCATCTTATCTGATTTCAGTGCCTGGAAGCTGATGTTTCAGGCTGTTCATTTATTTGTTTAACCCTTTTCCAACCGATATCAAACACAGAAGAACAGACATTGCATGCTGCTTTTAGATTTTGCCAAGGACATGCTGAAGTAATGCATTGGCTTTCGGTACACGAACACCACCAGCGGGGTCTCAGAGGGGACACATTTGTTGATTTGGCTCATGATCTAAGGCTCCTTATTTCAACTTCAAGCCAGCTGGATTACCAGGAAAAGAGTCATAGCCGCGTGAACACCAACAGAGTAAGTTATTTGTAAAAGGTGTTAAAAAAGGGACCTGTATGTTTTTATTGTATGAATGTTTCCTCTGAAAGTGAGGTCAGATCCCAAACTACTTTTTCCATTTCGATTCTTCTCGAAAGACGTTTAATTCACAGTGCATTTGTACAATGGAAACAATGGACTCTGAAAGATGTATATTACCTCCTTTACCAGGCTTTCCACCAGCACCTGAAGCAAGAGAATCAGACTTAGAAGAGAGCTGTGTAGTTTTTGTTACTTAGCCACAAAGAAAATCCAAATCATTAAAAGTCTTGTTGAATGAATGGCACCTCCAGGTAGACCTCCTCCAGGAAGACCTCCTCCAGGCAGACCTCCTCCAGGTAGCCCAGCACCTAAAGAGAAGGTCTAATGGTTATATGTAATTACTTGACTGCACTTTAACCACTGCTGACTATTCACTGGATGATGAGCACCTGGTTTAGCCGGTTTCAGACCTCCAGCCACTGGGTAAAATCTTCCAGCACCACCATATGCACCATAAGCCCCATAACCACCTACAATAGAAGAGACATACAGCAACAAATTCAGGAAACCTGTATGCGAGGCATGGACATTTATTGGCATTAAAAGTGTCAGCAATTTTAACATGGTTAACTTGAGGATATTGAGGACAACGTATCATTTTCATTGAAGGAATGTTCTGGGTTCAGTACAATTCAATCAGCAGCATTTATTGCTTTTCAACTTTTTGGTCACACTTTATTTTGATAGCTCGCTTTAGCATTCTACTGACTCATAGTAACTTTACAACTACATGTCAACTAGAAGATATTAGAGTATCAGTAGACCGTCTGCTTAATATATGCTGATTTTGAAAGTCCACCAACAGACTATGTCACTTTGCAACTGTGTCAACTTATTCTACTAAACCTAACAAAAAGTAGAGAGAAGACAACGAAATTATAGGAAGCAGCATGGAGGCTATATCTATTTTGCAAATAGGCCTACAGTGACTATTGTGACCATGAGTATGCCTCTCTAGAGCATTTGAATTTATGACTCTGGATAGTGGAATAACAAGTTAGGAGTGATATCTAATAGGAAGGATGTCACATATGAATCATTATGAATTATGAAGATGATCTGCCCCCATCTGCAAATGGCTTGGACTGTAAATTCTATGGAGTGATTTAGCAATGAGATTGGGAGGGACTGGATGGGAAAAAATGAAGAGAGAGAACAAAAGACAAGACATTTTTAAAGAGATGGAAAGTGAGGGCTCAGAGGCTACAGTGGATCTTTTTGGCTAAGTAAATGAGGAGTTAGCTTGATTGAAAATTATTTCTACATTGTGTCCTCCAACACAGAAACCCTAAACAAATGAGGTCATGAAGTTTGCATCCGTATTTTATGGTAGAGGGAGGAATACAGGAATGGAAAGGATGTGCAATAAAATGATTTGCTTATGAGTCTTTCTTTTGCCTTGTTGCCATTATAAATCTGAGAGTAGCTTTAAAAGCTTCTAAATTCTGGTGATCGAACTTCTGACACAAGAGAAAGAGATGAAAATTTTATAGTGGCTGGTGGCAAAAGGAGGCTACACACTCATGCTTTCCAAGCATAGTTTGCTGAGGGTCACAGACAACAGATAATTAAATTGGGAAAAAAAATCCACATTGCTCTGCAGAACAACGCTACAATTGTACAGAGCTGAGGATGTAACCATATTTTGGCCTGTTATGGAATATTAAACAGCTTGTCTACATTTGGCTCCAACCTTTTGGATCAGTTAAATGTCTAGAATAGGCTAAAGAATGGTCTCCGCTAATCTCAGTCTCAAGCAGCATACCCACAGACAATGTCAACGGACTGAAGTCATCAGTTCCAACGTGACTAAGTACTACACTAAAAGAAAGTGAATGTTTTTGCTGGAAAAGAAGCTTCTGGAGCATCTGGTGTGACCCCCTTGATCATTAAAACTAGCAAACAAACATTTCCAGTAACTGCGGATCAGTCCTGCACATCAGCTTAAGTGAATTTGACTTGGCCATCCGGAAACATTTCATTTCTTCTGCTTTAACATTTCAGTGGTAGACCTACTTGTGTGTGTTTATGGACACCCTGAAGACATTCTTTGGAAAACTTTCTGATATAACACAGAACACATAGTTTCATCAATGATGGCAAGGTGTCCTGGTCTAAAGACAGCAAATCAGCCTCAAAACATCATACTGCCCCAGCTGTGTTTCACCGCTGGGATGGGGTGAATGAAAAAGTTTGTTGTAACCAAATTTAAGGGTTCTAATTTACAAACAAAGTTCTGTCTACTCATTGGTCCACAAAATGTTCTTTCTCATTCACATGGTCTTAGGCACATTTGAGGTCGTTAGAAGTGTTCTACTTGTAGAGCTGTGGCATCCTCTGTGCTGTCCTGCCTGATTGTGAAGAAATCACACCTACTTTAGCCATTTCAAGAGAGGCCTCTAGATCCTTAGATGCTGTGCTCTGGTGTTTTGTGACCTCCTAAAATGTCGTATGTTTTGCTCTTGGAGTGATTTTTGTTTGGACTAGCATGCCTAGGCAGAGAAACAGTGGTGTTAAATTTATGAAGTTTCCATTTGAACAATATCTGCCTCATTGGTTGGATATTCAACTGTTTTTTTTTTTTTTTTTTTTTTTTTTTTTAAAAAGCATCTTTTTTTTCTGGAAATCAACAGTGCAATGACAGGATTTTACGATGATGTCATCACTACCATGCTGTTCAGAGCATGCAGAGTACACAGTCACAGCATCTGCACTGCTTTATCTTGTCTATACAGTAATATATATTTATGTATATAAATAAGTATTTGATGCATATTGTATGTTTTTAGACAGTACAACAACATTTATTTGTCTGAAATTCCAGGATCATCAGCAAGGTGACTTGCTAGATAGCACAATCAGTGTATAATAACTGATTACAGTTGGATAATATAATTGCATTGTTTTTCAAGACAAAAAGCCCAAGAATGCAGACTGGGCCAAGAACGCCATTGTTGATAGTTTGTGTTTAGGTTTGTTTGGGATGGATCGGTGCTGCGTGGACCGTTCGGTGCGAGGCGTCGGGGTGCTGTGGGAGCGACTGGAAAGCAGATGGCTCTTTATGCTTTTGGATCGCTCTCGCGGCGCTTTAGTGTGTTGTGTGCCGATTGATTGATCGGTCTGCGCTGATGCACCTCGAACAAGCCTGTTGTGCCGCGCTAGTGAACTGAAACATGAAACGTATTGTGACGTAAGACCTGAGGCTCTCTAGTCTGTGGAAGAGCAACCGGTTCTTAAAGGGCTCGCCAGTCGAACCAACTAAGAACCGGCAATTGCTCTGGCTCTGAACTAGCACCTGGTTCCAGCTGGTGGAAAGGGGGTAACACACATACAATTATACTTTAGAAATTCTACACACATTTCTTCTGTCAGTTGCAGAGATGGACATGAACTGACACTGCTGTGGAAGTATTTGAATGAGCGCTTTCCCAGACAGTCCAATTGTCATGAACCCGGTCTATGAACTTCTGTTCACTCACCCCCAGAGGTCACCCGCTCACCACATGGACTCTTGCACTACACTAACTGTTGCACTTCACCCTGGACTACAGTTCCCATCATCCATTGCACTGATGACACACACACACAGCTGAATGCACTGATTACACACACACAGCTGATTCCAATTAGACATGCTACATAAGCCATGGACTTCCTCTTTCTCACTGCCGAGAATTGTTTGCGCATATCGCTACGTTAGTGATAGCAATGTTACGGAGCCCTCTCCTAGTTTTGTGTTAGGTTCTTAGTTCTAGTCTTAGTCTTGTTTTGTCATATTGCCTCTTTGCCTGATTTCCTGTTTGCCTTTATTCTCTTGCCTTGTCGTTTGGACTCTGTTTGCACCTTGCCTAGACTACTGCTTTGTTATTGGATTACCTCCCTTGTCAAGCCCTCTGGATACTGTTTGCCGATCGAAGACCCACGCCAGCCCTAGGATTATTCTTTGCCTTGCCTGAGATGTACCTTTGTTGTTATCTGACCCTTGCTCGTTTCTTGACCATGCCTCTGTGATAAAGCCTTGCACATGGATCTGTACGTCTCATGCTCTGTTCAGTCCGTAACACCAATATTATGGTATCAGTTATTTCCAACATAGGCTCATTAGAATAACATGCTTCTTGCGGGACTCCAAAAAATACCTACACTGAACAACAATTCAGTGCAGTTTCCAGCTGAAATAAACACTAGTACCAATAACTTATTGCTTTTCACACAAATTATGATTACAGAGGCAGATTATCCATTAATGACACTTACTTTTGCACAGTTCTTTGCACAGTACTGTGTATGTTATGACCTCATAATGCTTTTAACTAAAGCATTTTAACATTTGTATCACATAACCAGTTCCATATGTGAGACTTTTATGATGTAGTAAGCTTGCTCAGTAGGTCACCTGGTATAGAATTGCACGTGCGATATGGAGCGCATGGGCGTGAGTCCAATGAAACACAAGTCAAAATGAAAGAGCTCAAAGACTTGTAGAAGCAACTTAAAGGGGTGTGGTTGCTTTGTTTGTGTCACATTTGCTTTTGTTAACACTACCGGTTAGATTCAGGGTAGGGTTTAGTGTAGGTGTGAATGTGACACCTACAAAAACCAACAATAAAAGTTTCCATATTCATGTTCATCTGATTTGGAGAAAACAGAATGCTCTTTTAGTGCCACTCACTGTACATTTTGCTCTAAAAGTGCCATTAAACATGCAAGAAGCAACATAATGTCATAAGAAAGTAACAGGAACGTTTTTCAAATGAGCCTGAACCGATTATTTCAGAAAAATTTGCTTCTAAACGGCACGTAATAACAAAAAAGTAAGCCGGTCGCTTTATTTTTCAATCAGCTGGACATGTCTAAGTGGACAATTCTGGGCCAGAATGAGCTGTAACATGGTCTAGACTTCATGATAAAAGTTGGGTTATGTGACACTACCGAAAGTCCCCGCTAGCACATCTGAACTCACAGAAGCTCAAGAAATGTGGAATGCTCTTGGACTAACTGTGCCTAATTTCCTTTTGTTCATCATACGCTCAGATCTTTAGATGGACCTGTTGATCCATTCGTTTCTTAGTGCATCTAATCTTTACTAATATATCAATTAGAGTGACTCTCAGACGCGTGGATCAGACGCCCAGACAGGTGCATCTGCCATTAGTCAATGATGCACTCCCCTGGTTTCCCGGTGTCAGACAGAAAACCTCCCTCAAGCACTGTGAGTACTGCTCAGGCAAGGCAACTATTCCTGATGAACATGAAGACAGTCCAAGTGCAGCTGGAATATATTACTATCATCTCACTCTCCCTCTTTCCACAAAGCCCTGAGTGCATGAAGGTTATCGAAACATAACTCTACCCACCGTAGTTTAAACTTACAAAGGAGGACAGAAGAAGAAGAAGCATATACTTTTTTGAATGGATGGTAGACAAACCACCACTGAAATTTTAAGCTGGATGCCATATGTCAAATGATGTGATTTTTCAAAGACGAAACATGCAGTATAGGTGAAAATGTTAGATGGGAGTGATTTTGAAGAACTTAAGGTTCAGTTATTGTGAAGTTATCACTGTTATTGTGAAGTATTGTCCAATGCTTTTGAGTCTCCCTACCAAAAAATGGTATTGCCATGGTACTGGTAATGTCTGAAAAACAAACAAACAAACAAACAAACAAACAAAGGTACTTTTTTTTTTTTTTTTGCTTGTGACAGCTTATTAGTATTGTCAGAAAAATAACAAATTGTATGTTAGGATCAGGTTTCCTGCTGTTGCTTGTCATAGTAAACTGCTCTAATTGAAAATGTAAATGTGTTCATTTTTATCTGCACCACCCTGTACCACCCTGATTCACTAATTGACCACGCACCACACTGATCTATGCTCGCTATGTTGCACGCCAAATGACCATCAGTTCTGCATACACGCAAAAACCTGCACGAAATGTTCACATGCCACAGATATAGCTATTATACTAATCTAAAACAGGGCAGCTGGATACATTACAGCTAGACTGCAAATAGATTTTCACCAGCCAGTGCAACAATACTTGGCAAAATGAAAGGAACTTCAGAACTTTGTATGGATGTATGTGGATGATGAATGTGAATCCATTTCCACTGATTTCTGAGAATATTGAATAGTCATTTGTTATATAAGACAAGTTGTTTGGTACTGTTCACCATTCTAGCAGATAGTGGAAAGATGCCATCTCTTTGTCTTCATAAAAGATGAAAAATGTAATGCAGCTCGCTCTCCTGTGATGTCTGAAGGATTTCTTTCAAGCAAGACTTACAACAACTAGGCATGGTAACATTTGGAGATTATAACAGATTTATCAAGTATGAAATGATCAAGACAGCAGCAAGCCTTCAATTTTCAAAGCATGTGGCCATCCAATCCGTCTTGGGCTCAGGCATGCGTTTGTAGAGCTGGGTGCCAATCATGTGAATGACTGGTGTAAACACATTCCATATGAGAATGAACCATTCATCAATGATTTCTTTTTGAATAAAAACACCATTTGAACAGAGTCCAAATGAGAGCCGGATTGTTAAAAGCAGCAGATAGAGGGAGTCAGGAGTACGGAGCAGAAGCAAAGCTTAATCTACACCCACAAACCCCCTCCAACCCTTTACCCGTCCTCACTGGAGCAGCTGGACAAGCCTGAAGTTTTAATTTAAGAGAGCAGAGAATTCCATGGCCCTCGTCCATTTAACTGACGGCAACTGCAGTGAACCGACTACAGCATCCTGGAATTCAAATGGTACGGAGGTCCAGTGAGATTATCGGAAGGATCTCAGGTCCAGTCATTTCCACTGACCTGTGAGCTCGAGATACCTCGTGAACCCTACAGCAAGTAAAAGGCCAGTTACCAAATTAAAGAAACAAATTAAAGACATGCATAGTCCTTTCCTTTTTGCATGACAAAAAAAGACAGTTCTTCTGTTAGATGGTCCAAAGGTGACATCAACAACTGCGCGCTGGCTCACTCGCTCTAGGCCTCGACACTCAGTTAAGTAGCCAGCATGAATTTGGGTGCAAGCTGTTTCAGCTATGGACAGAAATACATTGTTGGCTGGCAGAGGGTCTCTAGATCTTCGTGTCCAGTTTGAAAGTTTTGCAAACCGTGAAAGTTTGCATTCTGGGTGCATTCGTGTCACATTCTGTAGATATGATATGCTTTGGAAAAGCTGTGGTTGAATCTGGTTCATAGGCCATTTAAGGTCACCTAAAGAGAGCTATGCAATTTATAATTTGCAACCAGGAGATATTTTGCAGTGTTTTAGTAGCAAGTGGTGTTGCTACTAAATCAATCCACCAATCTGTCAATCCACCTATAGCCAGTGTTGCATTGTGTATTCATTTTCAAGCATAGTCCAGCAAAACTGAGATAACAGCTAAACAGGTCTGATGCAGGATTTCATTATAGCAAGACTTACCTAAAACTTCGATGCAGTTCTACAAGCACTGGTTATTTCCTCAGGAAATGCAAATCTAGTTATCGATATGCTGTTGTTCTTCCCTTCATTGGACGTGAAAGTAAAATATTACCATATGTCCCCTACTGTGTCCAGTATCATTTTGGACGATTGTTCCTCCCAAAGGGAGCAGGTGTTTGAACAGGAAAGAAAGTAATGCACTGCCATATGAACGGATTCAATTTACATGCGATTGCGAAACAATCCATTGTAACAATATCAGCAAGTCTCATTGCCCCAGTGAGATTTTCTAAAGCATGACTCATTTGTACTGAGTTTTCCCTTGTGTCACAGAGGAAAAGCGTCTGCTACTGACATAGTTTTTTTACTGCCCTGTTTACCGTCATTCACTTGAAAGTGTACATGAATATCTCATAAACTTTGACTATGTAGGATTATGGTAACTATTTTGGTGTTTGGTGAATGTGTACGACTTTAACATAACCTGCTTGCAAGCTGTATAATCGAAATCACTGGTGACAACCCAACACTGACATCATGGCTTCATTTCCAGACATCATTTGTCACAAAGAGAAAGACATGCTTACGAAATGTTTATGTAGGTTTTATGACAGAGTGCACCAGGGTGAAAAGCCATCTGCTTCTGTCAAGTTTTGTTTCTCGTGCAATTCCAGAAATATGCCACAAACACCTTCGATCTGCATCATCCCCCTAGGCAGAATGCAAACATATCGCCCCCGGATGGGTTCACAGTGCAGTCTACGCTGGCACAGACCGTTTGAACATTTATTTCTATTATTTATCACATCTCAAAGAATGGTATTGTGCAAATCAAAGTCAAAAATGTCAATGCAAGAGCCAACTGTGGCGGTCTGATCAGTTGGCGATGCGTGAAACATGTCGCAGATGGCTCGCATATGCATGGGGTTTGTGCATGCTGAATACTTTTCTGACAAGTCAAGGCTGAGATATGATATGACCAATAAACAGAGCTCACATGAGCTCTCCACTCTTGCTCATAACAGACCTCAGGGATATCAGAGTACTTTCGTGTTGACTCTAAATCAGGGGTGCCCAATGCTGTTCTTGAAGCTCAACCTTCCTTTCAGTGCCAACCCTGCTCTAACAAACCTGTCTGTGATTACTAAAGGTCCCTGGAGATCTTAATTGGCTGGTTCAAGTGTGTTTTCATAGGGTTGGAGCTGAACTTTTCAGGAATGTAGATCTCCAGGATCAGGCATCCTGGTTCTAGTACAGTGGTTTCCATTCTGAATCAGATCATCAGCTCATTAGTAGAGAGTCCAAGACCTGAAATGGCAGTGTTGGGGGCTCCGGGAATGAGGTTAGGAACCACTTCACTAGAATGTGTGTACTGTATGTCCCTTACAGAACAATACTGTTACAGGACCATGGTACATTTATGGTATCATATGGTAATACAGTGGTTCTTTGACCAACAAACATCATAGTACTATTGTGTATGCTCAAAACAGTGGTAGCACCATGGTACATGTCCAAAAAACAAAGTATTGCTGCAGTAAATATGTTTTATCAGGTGTTCTGTATATCCATGCTTGAACGGTGTGAGTGTAAAGTAATGGGAAAAGCATTATCAAGAATAAATCTTTGAAACTGTATTTGGGGAATAACCTCCTCACATATTTACATTACTGCTATTGCCCTCGCCTAATTTATTGCATCCAAATTGCATTGAGAAAAGAAGTCCAAATCTGAGACAATAAAGAACTGTTGTCTTCTTCCCCTCTTTTAAGTATTTATTTATGTCCATGTTTTCTCTGTTATTTTTTTCCAGAGTCACACATCTCTTCTTCCAGTAAGGATGCATCTTTGTTTTATGGCTGCGTGTGTCACCGAAAGGTTCTTCATTCAGGAAGTGAACTAAGAAGAAAGGACTTCTTGTTTTATGCTAAATCATACTCTAAAAGAAGAACGCTGTTATGATGATGACCACATTGTGGTGAACAGCGTTTTTTGGAACAGCTCTCCTCCAAAGCGGTTGCGCAAGACTGGTGGAACGAAACGCGATCTTCTGCATCTTGAAAATGTTCGCCTCTGACAACGTAAACAGACAAGCATCTCATGAGAAGTAAGAATGAACTCCAAGGACTTGTTTGCAAATTTTGCCTTCGAGCATATTGTCCACACCTGGAGACGAGCACAGGAAGTGATGTGTGGCTCCCGGGGGAGTTGAAGGATGTCAGCGTCGACTTGGCGACATGAGGATGGGCCATTATTCACAATCAGAGGCCAGAAGCGAGCAGTTTGAGGACAGGTCTGAGCCTGCTAATGAAAAGCACATGTGCTTCACAAGACTCTCTGGCTCTCCCCAGCTCATCTGCCTGGCCCACACCCTTCATTCTCTCTGTGTTCAGCCCTCGCTCCCTTTCAAGTCTGAAACAAACTGGCTCCTCTCACTTAGACAACATAGAAAAGCCTGTGCAAAGCAAAACCTGACATACTTTCTTAGCGCTGTGCTGCTCTGGTTTCTGTACAGATCAAAACAAAGTCTGCTTTTGAGATCAGGTGACTATATATAATGCAGCTGCCTGTTTAGCCATTGCACAATTAATTCAATAAATTCAATGTGAAAAGTCTTGTGAGCCAAATCTTTCCTCGTCACCTCCAATCTAGCCATGATATTTATGAGATCGATCTCACGCACACGTGTAACGAAGAAAAATGTACACGGTCTCATGACATGCAAGCTAACCATTTGTGACGAGGTTGCCCAACATTTGTGCAAAATAAGGCTTTTTGTGCGGCGTTGGCTGCGGCAAGGTATGCAGAATCCACCTTTGCTTCAGGCGTTGGGACTAGCGGATGGTTTCCAAAAGTCCTCCCCAAATTCAAGAGCTCATCACAGCAATGATGACAGGCCTTACAATTAGCTCTGTTTTACAAGGGCTCGCGTAAGCCAAGCTCATGACTCACATTGCTCGTCTCAGCCATCACCTTGCTTTAATTAAACACCAGGTATCTTTTCGCAGTCGAGGTGTTCATAGGGGTGGCCAGTGTAGATATTTTCCAACACTTTTTAAGTGATCTCAATATTTACTGTGTACAAGGAGACTACAAGGTACAACTATAAACCATGGTGTTGTGCTATCAGGCATTTGAATCATATACACATACTTTGCCTTTTGATAGTAATTACTATGAGATTATAAAATGATTATGACTTCTTATAGTAGAGCAGATGGCTAGGGGAAGCAAAGAGTTTTTCATAAATTCTATGATCTATGCCAAGGCTATTCAATTGGCGGCCCGCGGGCCCAATCCGGCCCGCCAATCATCTTCATCCGGCCCGAGGAAGAGTAGGCAGGTTGCACGTTCTCCTTGAATTGTTCTTGCACTAATTAGTTTGTCCACAAGGTGGCAACACTGGCCCGGGCCAGCCAAAAAGAAAAGGGAGAGACGCGATAATAACAATAATCTCGGAGACCGCAACGTCAACAGATGGCAGCGTTGACAAGCGCTTATGTGA